>CATIVE010000485.1:0-23364 GCA_949628195.1 Phasia obesa
GATAGTCTAAGTGGTAGTGCGCTAGTCAATCAGTCTGGGTATTAAGAGTTCGATTTAAAAAAAAAAAAAAAAAAATAAGAAAACTTTTCAAACATGCATGAAATAAATTTAAAATTCCTAAGGTAATAATTTTGCCAAATATTTATATTTTTTAATTTTTGTTACAATAAGCCTTCTAAAGGGTATTACATTGTAGGCCTTCATACAATTTTCGGTAGAGCTTCCGGAAAACCTGCCAGTAGAAGCGAGAGTGGAAAGCCTGATGCGAATGACAACTTGTTTAAAAATGTATGAGTAAAGAAGTAAAGAGGCCTTCTATAAGGCATTCATTGTACTCCTTTTTACATCTGGAATAATAAGTTTAAAGGCATCGACAATTTTTTTGTTTCCATACAACACAACTACATAGTAGTACATGCATACAAAATGTGAGCATACTAAGCAAGGATCTAATCGCAACATTTTGCTCTGATTTCCAAAAATGAAAATAATGAAATGTTTATCTCGTTGGCAGAAAGCTTTCAAATTGGTTTTTATTTATGTGTATGCAAGTAAGTATAGTACATGTACGAAAATGGTTTCTAATAGAAACATCCAAAGATTATTGTGTTGTATGTTTGTATGATAATTTATTATTGCTGGTGATGTCTAAGTAACAGATGTTGCCTGTTCTTGAAATTTGGTTGAGTGTTTAGATTGATAATATTTTCATGGTTTCAACAATGCCATTATTGCTGTTAGATAATTTATCTTAAAAGAAAACTTTTTTTTCTCAAACAGAAATTAGATAATGAGCCAAACAAAGTTAAATATATGAGTATACAGGTTGTCAAGAATGAGTTTATACAAAAAATGTAAAATTAATAAGCTTTTTTCAACTTCATTAGCAATAAAATGTATTTTATTCACAAAACAATATTTTGTTGTTGCACCTACTTTAACGCAATACTTTTAACAATATAACAGAAAGTGCCATAACAACTGTAATACAGTGACATTTATCATTAAAATTGTACATTTGAAGATCATAATATATTAATAATATATTCACCAAAATACATCAAAAATACAAATTCATTTACATGCCAAAGGTTTTGAAAACATGTTTATTTTTTGAAAAAGATATTTTATAGGATTAAAATATCTATTTCTACAACAATGTCAGAGTTTACGAAGTAGCTGTCGTCTACACTGCCATGTTATTTTTATAGAGTATTGTTTGGCATTTCATAATAGAAAGACTTACGCCTGAATCGCTTCGCTCTATGGCAATTTTTGGCAAATTTTGTTTAGCGATGAGGCCCATTTCTCGCTCAATGGGTATGTAAACAAACAAAATTTCCGCATTTGGGACGAAGAGCAACCTGAAGAGATTCAAGAGCTGCCACTTCATCCAGGAAAAACAACGGTTTGGTGTGGTTTGTGGGCCGGTGGAGTAATCGGTCCATATTTCTTTAAAAATGATGCCGGTGCGAACGTAACCGTCAATGGCGACCGTTATCGTGCCATGATAACCGACTATTTGATGCCTGATATTGAAGTTCGTGACATCGGCGACATTTGGTTTCTACAAGAAGGCGCCACTTCACACACATCGCATCAATCAATGGATTTATTGAGAGAACATTTCGGTGAGCACATAATTTCAAGTTTTGGGCCGATCGATTGACAACCAAGATCGTGTGATATCACACCGTTAGATTTTTTGTATGTAAAGTCTAAAGTTTATGAGCAAAAACCTGCTTCGATTCAGGCCTTGGAGGAAAACATCACGCGTGACATTCGTCAGTTAACAGTCGAAATGTCCGAACGAGCAATCGAAATTTGTAATCAACAGATGGACCATCTGTGACGTAGCAACGGTCAACGGTGCTGAAGTTCAGCCAGTGCTAGAACAAAAAGTGTATAATGCCACAATTGCTACTATAATTAAATTGGTCACCTCTGTGATGTTCGGTTTTTAGATATGAGCGCATATCCGAAGGAAGAACGTGTGTTGCAACATGCTGTGGCGTCCGGAAAACGCCGACCTCAATTCAGTTTAGAATTTATGGTCAATTGTAGCGCATAAATAGGGTAATACAAAATAAAATTACTAAAAATATAGAATAGTTTAAATGTTACCAGAATGTATAAATTCAGTACTAAGAGTTTTTTTATTTTTCTTTGAATATGTAGTTTTTTGATTTCTTTTAAAAATTTTATTGTTAACAACTGAATAATAAAAAAAAAATTAAAGTAAAAGATTAAATCGCTTCATTATTACTATTTTTATGTGCCTACAAATGCAGAAAATACAAACATGTATTTATTTCTGTTCCCCACTGTATATAAAACATGTGATTAGGGCTTTTCTTATTTTTAAATCAGAATTTCTTTTGCTATCACACAAATATTTGATCGTTATTGTGCTATATAAAACATGCATTTTTAAAATTGTAATAGTTTTAGAAACTTAAAAATATGTTATAGATCGTGCAAGAAAACTTGTAAAACTATTTAAAAAAAGTCCTCAAAAAACAGCCTGTCTCGAGAAATATAAGAAACAAGAATTCATGCGTTTAATTCATGATGATGTAAAAACAAGATAAGTGTGGTTGAAATGATTAAATCATTTCTTAAATCGAAGAACGCAATTAAAAAAGTCTGATAGATTTATATTGTATCATGTGGTTGGTTTCTTTCCCAGTATAAATATTTAAATCATAAGTAGGCCCAGTTTTAGCATCACGCCGCGTTTTATGGGCTTCAATGGCATGTACTGCTTTAGCACGGAACGGCCCTTGAACTTTGTCACGCACTCATCCACAGATTTAAAAGGGCTTTCACTTCGCGCTTCCGCGAATTTTTTTTTTTATAAAAATGTAAACAAAGAACAAAATAAAATTAAAAGTGTTGTTTATCTATATATATAAAGCACAAAATGTGTTTGTTTGTATGTTTGTTTGTGTGTATGTTTGTTTGTCGGAAATAGGGTACCTATTTTTTTGATATTCGACGTGGGCGTGTCTCCTCCCATACAAAGTAAATATTAATCATCGTATATCTTGGTAACAGTAATAGGTAGCGTCTTGAAGTTTCGCACCCGTAAGCTATATATTAAAGTAAATAGTTTAGCGAAACAGACAATTGAAATAGTGGGCGTGGTACCTCCCATACAAAGTAAATATTTATCATCTTGGTAACTGTAACAGTTAGCGCCATGAAATTTTGCAACAGGAACCTCTATATTAACATGAAATAGTGGGCGTGGTACCTCCCATACAAAGTAAATATTTATCATCTTGGTAACTGTAACAGTTAGCGCCATGAAATTTTGCAACAGGAACCTCTATATTAACATGCATAGTTTACATAGTTTAGAGAAAGATAGACTGGATTGGAATAGTGGGCGTGGTACCTCCCATACAAAGTGAGAAATTATTATCGTGTATCTAGAGAACTACAATAGCTAGCACCTTGGAATTTCGCACCAGTAACCCCTATATTAACGTACGTAGTCAAGATAAACACAGAGTGAATTAGAATAGTAGGCGTGGTACCCCCATACAAAGTGAAAAATTATTATCGTGTTCCTGGAGAATTACAACAGACAGAGCCTTGAGTCTATGCACGAGTAACCCTTATGCTAATGTGTATAGTCTACCAAAATACAAAATTAATTTGGGCAGTGGGCGTGGTACATCCCCTATAAAGTTAAAAATTATTATACTATATCTAGAGAACTACCATAGGTAGCGCCTTGGCATTTCGTACAAATAACCATCATATTAACGAACATGGTTAAGCTAAATATAGGCGTGGTACCTCCCATACAAAGTGAAAAATTATTATCGTGTTCCTGGCGAACTACAATAGATAGCGCCTTGAAACTTTGCATGAGTAACCCCGTATAATCTACTAAATTACAGAATGAATTGAGACAGTGGGCGTGGTACCTCCCATATAAAGTGAAAAACTATTATCGTTTACACAGTACTATAAATTATTATCGTGTACCTAGAAAACTGAAATAGATAGAGCCTTGAGGCTTTGCAAGATTAGCCCCTATGCTAATGCACATATTCTACCAATATAAACTGGATTGGGGCAGTCGGCGTGGTACCTCCTATACAAAGTGAAAAATTATTATCGTGTACCTGGAGAACTACAATAGATGGAGCCTTGAAACTTTGCACAAGTAACCTTTAGAGTAATGTGCATAGTGTAGCAAAATACTGACTGGATTGGGACAATGGACGTGGTACTTTCCATATTAAGTAAAAAATTATAATCGTGTACCTAGGGAACTACAATAGCTAGAGTCTTGAAAATCTGCACAAGTAACCTCATACTAATGTGCATAGTCTAGCAAAATTCAGAGAGGATTAGGATAGTGCTACCTCCCATAACAAGTTAAAAATTATTATCGTGTTAATATGTATAGTCAAGCAAAACACAGATTGGTTGGGAACAGTAGACGTCGTAACTTTCATATAAACTAAAACATTTTTGATGTTGACCATACTTTTATTCCAAGTGTTTATTGTATTTTTTGTGGATGTGTGTAGCGAAGCGCACCGGGGATAGCTAGTAAATAAATAAATAAGCCAATAATTAAAATACAACTTAAAATTGATAAATAAAACACAAAAAAAGTATATCAAGTGGTAAAAAGACAAAATCGTGCGATAAATTTGAAAATCCAAACAAAACGAAGCACGTCTGCGTGTGCGAACGATATGATTCGCAATCATGCTTCAGAGACCGAAGCAAGTGCTTCATTTGCCGATAGTAGAGTTTGTTTAAGTGCTGCTCTTGATGAGTTTTTAATTATTTTCAATGGCCCGTCAAACTGTTAGATTACATACAATAACCACAAAGTATATATACGGAGATGAAACTAGTGACTTAAGGTGTCTTTAAACTGCGTGTACAAGCCATATGCAATGTCCAATTTTCTATCCATATGGTATTTCATGTGTATGTCAAAATCAGCGTTTAACATACGGTTTATAGTTTACTTGAAAACTATCGATACTATCGAAGTTTTTTAAGTGGTAATTAAAATCAACAAAAAATATGAAAATCGAAAAATCATAAATGTAAAAGGTGTAAAAATGGAATCAAGAATTTAAAAATGGACCCATAGGGACTTAGTGAATAGTTATATAACTATTACTGCCCCGTCTGGCTGTTGAATTTCAACTCTATCAAGAGGGTAGCTGGATCCATTACGAGGGTAGTTTTATAATTCCGTAACCTTTTGTATTTCCAGGGCAGTAATTTTTAACGCAAGACTGACCCCGTTAAGTGTAAGCTAATACTGCCGAGTTCTGCGAAAGTTGCGTCTATTACGAGGGTAGTTTCACAACCACATGACATTTTTTATATCTATTGCAGTAATTTCCAATACAATTCTGATCTCATTAACGGTTATCTAATATTAGACAACTGTCTAATTTTGTACAAGAACTTGAATACTATCTACAGTTGTATTTTGAGCAAGCATCTATTACAATGACATCTAATTTATTGACTTTTTGTATTTAAAATCGCAAAAGTTTTAATTGTACTTTAGAGCTTTCCTTTAACGAAACATCTATTGAAGCCAAAATTCCAATATGAAGATTTATGTTTTGCAACAAGTATTGCAAACTGAAATAAAAAACCGACCACAATTCATGGGAAAGTTTTACAATTTAATATCTATATTTTACTGTTTACTTGCTTTAAATTGTGACTTCACCAGTAGTTTGTAAAGAAAATGAAGACTGTTAAAGGGCATTTCACATTATAATACAAGTATTAATACTTTTGAGGAAAATGCAACCCTGACATGGTGAGTTGTTATTGCTTTTTGAAAAAGTTCGAACGGCGATTAGATTAGGGTGGCATTTTATTAAAAAGTATTAATACTTGCATTATAGTGTGAAACGCCCTTAAGCGGCAGTCAGTACTAAGCGGAGCTGCCGGATATTTTTTTTTTGCGGGTTTGGGATGGGAAAATGCTTTACGCATCTGACGCTGTCGTCACAGTTGTCGTATGCCGGGCTCTATTGATACCGGCTAAAAACCAACCGCGGGAGTGTGGTGCCACCTCGGAACTGCTTTCGCATTACTTCGAGGTGGACCCCCTTATGTGGTCTCGTTAACCATTGCTTCTATTATGTGCCTGCGTCCAGGCCCCGCTGTTCTATTCTGGCCGACTGTGTCCATTTCCGTCTTTTTCTTACGGAGTACATATTCTACATATTTTCTAACTGCTTCCCAGCTTCTTTCGCTCCTTGACATTTTGTGTACTATATTTCTAGCACAGATCTAGCACAATCTCTGCTTCGAGTACTCTGCGTTAATCGGCCTAGCGGCCGCAGTTCAGAAAAGTATGTTCAGCGTCATCATACATTTCTTCCTCTTCGTATATGCAGTAGGGTGAACTACATTTTCACATGCGGTGCAGATACTTCCTGAAATACCCATGTCCGGATAGCTGCTGGGTTATATAATAATTAACCTCACCGTGCTGTCTGTTTTCCACATTTTTTTATTAGGGATCAGTGTATATGTCCACCTACCATGTCTTCCATTTTGCCACCGGAGTTGCCATCTTTCTAGAATTTCCTTTTGGATATTCGTCGTATGCTGCGGTTGGGCCCTATTTTGCTCCTTGGCGATAAACATTTTTGGCGTTCCATTGCTTGAAGATCTATGGGGATCATTCCAACTATTATAAAGACAGCTTCTGCGGATACAGTGCGGTATGCTGATGTCACCCTTAGAGCTGCTATTCTCTGTACAGACAACAATTTACTTGTTCTTGCCTGAGTCTCTAGGGTCGAAGCCCAGATTTCGGATCCGTATAGAAGTATGCCTGCTTCCATAAGTATTTTCCTCCTATTTGGTAGAGGACCGCCAACGTTTGCCATTAGCCTGCTCAGTTGAGATGTTATCTTAGCAGCTTTTTTCGTTGTGTGTTCAATCTGATTTGCATATGTCAGCTTTGAGTCTAATCTCATCCCTAGGTAGTTTATTGACGGCTTAGTTAGAATGGCTAAGTCCCCTATATTCATTTCGATTTCAGTAGAAATGTGTCGCCTAGTAAGGAGCAGCAGTTCGGTTCTTTGCATGGCCAGTTGAAGGCCATGGGAATTCAACCAGTACTTAGCGCGAATCATAGTTTGTCGCTTTGATTACTGCCGCGATGTCATCCGCATATCCTACGAGAAAGATGTCCTCAGGCATCTCTATTTTAAGGATCTCATCATAGGTTGCGTTCTAAAGATCTGGCCCCAGTATAGATCCTTGTGCGGCCCCTGAGGTGACTTGTCTTCTTCTTATGTCTTGGTTTGTGTCGTATAGCAATACTCTGTTTTTGAGATAATCTTTTATAATTCTCATAAGGTATTTCGGAATTTTGAAACTTGAGTCAAGGGCTTGTATCACATCCGCCCACCTTAGACTATTAAAAGCATTTTTAATGTCCAATGTCTCCAGCAGAATGATAGGTCTCGAATAGTTGTTTCCATGTTGCGCAGCTTCTACTGTGTCTGTAACTTCTTTTAGAGCTTCTACAGTCGATCTTCCAGATAGAAATCCGTATTGTCTTCTAGAGAATCCCCCTGCAGCACTGATTATTTCATCAAGCCTAGGTTTGATCAATCGTTAAAATAGCTTGCCGGCAGTGTCCAGCATACATAGTGGTCTGTACGACGATGGTGATACTTGGTCGCCGTTTCCCTTATGAATAGGAAAAGCTTTTGTTCTTTCCAAGCGTCTGGGAATATACCCCCTTTTAAGCAGCTGTTATACATGTTTAGTAGCATATCTGGTCGGTTCATTACTAGCTCCTTCATGACTTCTGAAGGAATGCCATCGGATCCGGGTGCCTTACGATTTTTGAGGTAGCGAGCAGCTGTTTGAAGTTCTTAGGTGGTGAACAGGGGTATGTCCGTTAACGGTTCTGTTTCTGCATTATCGATTCTAATGTCGTGTTCGGGGAATAATGCATTTACAATATTTTGCATTTTCTCCTCGTCCATCTTGTCTACAGACTTTCTCATCCCAATTTTTTGTATTACGACCTTGTATCCGAGGTCCCATGGGTTTTTGTTGATGTCCGCTCTCAGTTCTTCCCATTTCTCTTTCTTGGTTTTATTTATGCAGATCTTCAGCTGTCTTTTTGGACTCTTTGTATGCATCGTGTCGGGTGGTTTCTCGAGTCTTCTTTGTATATGCGTCTTCGCCGGATTTTAAACGAAACGATATAATCTGGTGGTCGCTTGCTGTGTATATTTCCAAAACTCTCCATTCTTTTATTTTATTGGCTATTTTCTCTGAGACGAAGGTTACATCTGGGATGGTGCCCTCACATCCGGGACGTCTGAACGTTGTGATATTGCCGACGTTTGCAGTCGCTATCCCAAGTCGTGCAATCGCCTCTAGGATTCTTTTTCCTCTCGAGTCGGTAGTTGGCATTCCCCATTCGCGGGGAGTTAAAATCACCTGCTACTATTAGATCGCCACCTTAGTACCTTGCAAAGTCTTCAATGCTATCAACTTTCTCTTGGAAGGAGTCGATGCTGTCATTTGAGGTGAGATAACAGCTTATAATCGTCAGCTTTTCAGTTTGTATCCATACAAAGCCATTTTCGCTTCCGTAATTTTTTATAGTCGATCTGCAGCAAGGGACCCATATTGCGGCAGTTCCAGACCCATCTTCAAGCCATAGTCCGTTGGTCATCTTTGTATACTGTTCACTGATAAGGATTATATCTACCTCCTCTTCTTTAACTATTTGTGGTAGTGGAGCGTGTGCTACTTTCCTCTGTGCATGTTGGCTTGTCGAAATCTCAATGCGCACTGTTTTGTATGGGTTTGCAGCTACGGGAAACTGGCATATGGTCTGTTAATCTACTCCCGCTCTGTGAGCATATACAACATTTTAAAAGGTTCCTGCGTTCCTTCATTTTATATCCCGTCTGGCCGCATCTTATACAAAGACCCATGCCCTTCCTGTCGGTTCCTTTGCAATCCCACTGCAAGTGCCCGGATTCGAAGCACCGGTAACAGCGCTTATAGCCCGTTCAGGCTGCCACGAAATTAAGTCATTTCGTGATTTCGGCCGAAATCAACTTGAAATTACGTAATTTCGCATACATTTTACCATTGCCCAAATTAACTCATTCTACTTAATTTCGTCGAAATTAACTTGAAATTACGATAGACAACGCTGGTTTTGTAGAAAAAGCTACTTTTTTTGCAACCATGACCAGATTTACAACCCTGAAAGTCCGTTTTGTTTGAAAAAAATTTAAAAGCCAAATGAAATAATGGAAATATATACATAATTGTACATTAATTTTGTTGTAGTGTTGTTTCTAATATTCATGTATATTTTAAATCAATACGAAAGTGTTGTGCGAAAGCTTTTTGCAAAATAGTTAAATTATATAAATGTAACTAAACGTGATCAGCTGTTTGCGAAATTAACTCAAATGTCAAAAAGCCCAGTATGAACACTTTAGATTTCATACGTAATTTCAGCTCGAAATTACTTAATTTTGTGGCAGCCTGAATAGGCTATTAACTTCCTCTTTGTATCTTATACGGCAGTATGTCCAGCCTATTAAGATACCCTGTTTTTTGAGTAGTGCGTTTGCGTCATATGTTGGTAGGGACACAAAAGCTCTCTTCTGTTCTCTGCTATTAGTAGGCGTCAGGTGCACGATCACATCTTCCTTTGCTGCCTTTATCGCTTTGCTGATGGACTCGAGAACTTCATCCACTGTTGTAAGTGCGTCGAGATCTTGGACTTCTATTGTGGCTTTAGACTTCATGCTCTGTACAACCGCCTCATCTTTCAACGTGCCTGTGATAGTCTCACGGAAAATATCTTTATTTCCTCCTTTCCCTATTACAAGAAGTATGGAGCCACTTTTTGTCTTCCGAACGGACTGGACTGCCATCTCTGCTTCTTTTGGGTTCACTTTTTCTCTGAGGGTTTTGAGAACGTCAGCATAGCTGTAACCATCTCGTGGTTTTATGACGACAGCGTCTGGGCGCTCCTTAGGTATCCTTGGGGTTAGTCTCTTTCTCCTTTTTTTGGCTTCTCTTTCTCCTGGTGCGTCCTCGGTTCGATGTTTCTTTGCTTGCTTATTGTTGATTTCATTTTTCGAAAGACGTATTGGCACTTCGTCAAGGCTTCCTCCTCTGATAATCTCATTTTAGGAATAAACTCTTGCTTAGGAGAACTGTAGGTCGAGAAAATTCTCTTTGAACACGGGCCTTCGCCTTTGCCCTGTGGTGTTTCGACTTCTAAAGTAACAACGGGGGAGTTTTCCGGGGTTCGTCTAGTTTTTGCGCTGTTACGGAACGCGTTTTCATCATCTTCAGTGGTTCTTGGGGTTTTTGTTTGTGACATCATCTTTGCTGTTTGGGTCCCAACTCAGAGCCGTTATTCTTACTCGTTATGCAGTTGGCCTTTTTACGACCCCGAAGGTGCTTTGCAATCAGTGAGGTCCTCGCGAGGGTTGGCACAAGACCTTATGGGCACTTGTGTTCAGAGACAGGCCGGACATTAATTAGGATGTCGTATCAACTAAACCTGCACTTAATAGCGACGAAATTAATGAGCGTTCTCTGAGACCTTGCCAAGGTTTTACTGGGACGGAAGGCAGCTACGACATTAGCCTGAAAGCCATTTCAGTGAGATATCACTCTCACTTACTGAGGTAACAGAATGCCGCAGCAATCGGCCCGTGGCGAGCTATTCATAGTGTATTATCCAAATCGCAATCATTTTTCTATATCGAGGTCTTTATCGTTCGTGGGCATCGGTTGATTGGGGGGACCACGGAGGCATCACTCTCCTATTTGCTCTTTCTCAAAGGGCACCCCTTGTAGGTGAACGCTTAATTGGATGGCGGCTTCCATTCGCCATGTCATGAAAAAACTACGCTGGGCGTTAATACTTTTTTGTAGTATACCCTCAGCTTTTTCACCGCTCAATGGTCTGGGACTGCTTATTTAATTCGCAGCTAACCTACATATATGTAGGTCGTTTAGCTATCCGCCACCTGCTGACCCACCATAGTAGCTCTGAGCTTGGAGCCGCCGGATATATGTAGTTAAATTTTACTAATAATTATTACCACAGTATAAGTTAAAATATGTGGCATAATAATGTGGCATTATTTATTTGAAATGATTTAAACTATGATGGACTAAGTTTCTTTTTTTTTATACCGAAAAACATTGGTATTTTGATTGCAGAAAATGTATTTTTTGTTGTTCGTTTATGAGCGTGATAAGTAAATATAAAATTTTTTCATAAATGAAAAAGTCTGAACCCTGATTTTAACAACTTTTTGCATCCTGTTTGGTTTTAATAGAATTTCACAATATTTCATTTTTGTTTTGTTTACATTCCCATTATTGGGTATAAATTGGGTATTATAAAGGGTGATCTATTTCGATGTACTTTTTTCAATAGCTTTTTTTTGACAGATCGCGTGTGGGTCGTGTCATGCTGTCATGTTATTTTTGTTTGGCATTTCATAATAGAAAAAACTACATACGTCTGAATCGCTTCGCTCTGTGGGCTCTTGAAAAATTCCAAGAAGATCCGACGTTTTCGAGGCAAATTTTGTTTAGCGATGAGGCCCATTTCTAACTTAAAGGGTATGTAAACAAACAAAATTGCCGCAATTGGGACGAAGAGCAACCTGAAGAGTTTCCTGAGCTGCCACTTCATCCAGAAAAACCATATTTCTTTAAAAATGATACCGGTGCGAACGTAACCGTCAATGGCGACCGTTATCGTACCAAGTTAATCGACTATTTGATGCCTGAAATTGAAGCTCGTAATCTCGGCGACATTTATTTTTAGCAAGATGGCGCCACTTCCCACACATCGCATCAATCAATGGATTTATTAAGAGAACATTTCGGTGAGCACATAATTTCACTTTTGGGCCGGTAGATTGGCCGTTAATTAACATCGTAAAATCGTGTGATATCACACCGTTAGACTTTTTCCTGTGGAGATATGTAACGTCTAAAGTTTATGCGGACAAACCCGCTTCGATTCAGGCCTTGGAGGAAAACATCACGCGTGTCATTCGCCAGTTACCAGTCGAAATGCTCGAACGAGTCATCAACTTGGACTTAAGGGATGGCCCATCTGCGACGTAGCAACGGCCAACATTTGATAGACATAATCTTCACGAAATAAATGCCAAAAAAATGTTCTTTCAAATCATAATAAATATTCTCCATTAAATTTGAATTATCTGTGTGTTTTTCTTTAATAATGTAGGGAACCTCGAAATGGATCACCCCTTATTTGTCTCTTTCTTGACAAGTATACGAACTGCTGATTTTGGCCATTTTCAAAAAGATGTGTTTAGACTGCGTGTACAAGTCATAAGCAATTTCAGTTTTCCATATGTAAAACTATCCACCTTTTGAAACATAACGTGTTATTTTCCTATGCGCATAACAGGGTATGTATAACTCACTCATTTTCACTGCGCATGAGCGTGCACCTGCTTTGCTTGTTATTTTTCCATCGCACATGTGCAAATGTTCATCATCATTGCTCTGAATGAAACACAGTGTTATGTGTTTTCACATGAATGAAAAATGTGCATATCCAACTATGCACAGAAATGTGTATGAGATGTGCACAAATAAGCACATACATACATATGTGCAAATGATATTTCCGAGGCGTTTAATAGAGTGTGTCATGATGCACTCCTGCCGAAACTCATTGATTTAGGTGTCGGTAATCACTTATATCGAGTTTTCTCAGGAATCGCACTATACGAGTTGTTATAGATGGGATGAAGATTAATTCAGGGTTACAACAAAGCTCTGTTCTTTCTCCTACCCCATTTTTTTTTATTTTTCTAAATTACCTGCTTTGTCAAACTTTAAACCCTTACAATGATTTAAAAATATTTTGAGGATCTTGATACTTTTTAAATTAAAATATTGTACATATTAATATAAATAAACGAGTATGCATACTTAATATATACATAAATATAAATAAGTTTATTTATTAATGTAAAAACATGTTAATACATAATTATTTGTATACGGGTACATACATACGTATGTATGTATGTATGTGTACTATGAGTGTGTATATAAGCGTTTGATTTATTTTGCACGTGGATATTTTACGCATTTTTGAGCATTTATTGATGCATTTAAAATGTTGTTTAACTTACTGTTTTTTCTTCCATCTAACTTTAATATGGAAGTTGGGGGAAATTATAACAACGACATATGTAGCTACTCTTGCTAACCATGTTTTTGAGTTTAGCTGTGGTTGGATGTGCTAGAGTATGTAGCACTAAAAATAAGTATGTACATATGTATATGAATATGCTTCTTTTACCCGGCATTGCTTAGCTCCAGTCTTGATGCCTCATAACAGTGATTAAATAATTAGCCTTTTACTGTCTTTGTCCCCATGTGGGCTCTTCCAAGACTCTGAAGAAATAAATTATTGAAATCTAATATTTTTAATTTCATAGAAATCTAATGATTCTTTAGATCTAACCAAACAGCGCCACGTATCGTATTCAATGTGTTAAGTCTGCGACATATATATATGTATATATATATATATATATATATATATATATATATATATATATATATATATATATATATATATATATATATGTATATATATATATATGTATATATATATATATATGTATACATATATATATATATATATATATATATATATATATATATATATATATATATATATATATATATATATATATAGTATTCCGTATTTATTTTTAAATGAATAAACATTAAAAATGCAAAGATTTTATTTTTTGACTGATTCCAACATTCATTTTTGAATGTTAAATATTTTCATTTATTTTCTTTCTACTTTTACAAAAACAAGTTCAAACCATAAGCTATCCTGTATTTTTTTACCGTTATAATAAATAAAACAAAACTGATAAACACTTTATTATATTATTTTATTTTTATTATATTATATTATAATTAATTAATTATTTTATTTCATTATAAGTCAGATAAATGTTATATGCATATATAAATCATTCGAGTGTGATTCAGACTCACACACGTAGGGTTCAGTGCCGGTTTTAAATTTTTTCACATCTTATGAGGCACCCTTTAATTTTTAATTATTTTTTATATTATAGCATAGTACAAAATGCCCTATATAAATATCAAGTATCTGCCTATAATGTTTAGAAGAGAAGGACAAATTTCTCAAACTCGCGGCATCAAGGGAACACACTTTTTATTTTATTTATTTTCGTTACTTCTTGTTACAGTAGTTATGGTAAAAGATAATCTGTGTAAATGTTAAGCTTCAGCCTATTATTGTACAAAAATAAGGTCATATATGTAAATTTGTGTCACACTCGGAACACCCTTTAATTTGTTTGTTATAGGGAACAAATTTATACAGACTCTGTTTAGGTATAAAGTGTCTACCCATTCCGGTTCAAAAATAAGGAAACATCAAAAATTACTATGAAAAAAATCATATTCCAGAAAATTGCGTAACTATCAGAACACCCTTTAAATTAGAGGAATTGTTGTTATAGCGGCCAAAGTAGTACAGTTTCTATAAAAATAGCAAGAGTCTACATATTCGGTTAAAAGAATAAGGTTATATGCATGTTACTCTCGGAACACCCTTTAATTTTTACTATTTCTTAGCTGTAATAATATGATGATTTTAAGAGTCTACCTATTATCGTTCTAAAAATAAGGACATATACATGAAAGCCACCATACTATTAGAACAATCTTTAATTTGGAGGTTTTTTATACTTGTTTACATAGCGAACATAGTTTTAATTGATGTGTGTAAATTTCAAGTGTCTGCCTCTTGCTGTTCAAGAAATACAAACATATAAGCGAATAATACTTCACCTTTAATATTTGTTGTAAAAGCGGCCAAAGTAACACAACTTGTGTAAAAATGTCAATGCTGACGGACGAACAGACAGTGTAGCGAAAATAATAATTTCACGTTTTTACCCTTTGGGTACCTTTTAATGTTTATTAAAAAAATATTCTATAAATTATTTGCAACAAAATAACTCATTGTCTTAACTGTCAAAAACATTTTTTCCGACAGAACAGAAAATATTTTTTTAAATTAAAAATTTTGATTTTAATTTAAATTATTGGTATTTTTTTAGTGAAACATTTGTTATTAAAATATGTACATAGGTAAGTACGTGTTATAATAGCTAAAAAGTGCTATGTTAACTTAACCATTGGATTAGTCTTCCTCCTGTTCCAATTTGTTTTATTTCTGAGTTTCTTGCACAGGGGTTAACCGACACGGCAGAATCAAAGAATTCTAATGATTTTTTTGATATTTTATGCATTTTTTAAATAGGTGGTGATTTACAAAATGGCAGATTGTTTTGTGTGCAAAGGTTTTTTTATGTCTCAAAAAGAATTTTTTAGTCATTCAAAAATTCACTACACTTCAAAGTTTAGCTATTTAATTGTATTGAGTGTCAAAATATGTAAGTATTTTTCTTTATTAGAAATTTTTAGAAGACATATGAGAAATACTCATTTTAAAAATGAAAGGCTAAAGGGCCAACCACCAAATATACAAATTGATGCAAATAGTGTATTTTTAAAAGGTTCTGCTTTGAAATTTTTATTATATTTGTTTTCCAAAAATAATATAAATAGAAAAGATGCATTTGAAGATTCTGTAAGGGAGTTCATATTGGTTAAAACTCTTAATGCAGTAAAATCTGTTATCGTGCCTTTTGTAGATGTTAAAAATCAAATGACTTTATTGAATTTCTTGTTTAATATAAAAAACTTGTTTAAGGACTACGACAGTGAATTTAAATTGATAAATGTGTTAAAATCAATAAACTTATGTGTTAAAATCAATAAACTTATTAACACAAATATAATGATATGGGACGTAGCTGTCTAGAAAATGCTAAAAATTAAATTTTCCCAATTTTTCTTTAATAATATCACCTAATTTGTAATTTAATTTATTCTTTCTTAGAGAGAATACAAACGAACTTAAGCTTGATTTAGAATTTTATCTGTATGACAAATAGAGGAGGTTACGTTCTCAAGTGAAATAAAGCCGTATGCATAGGCGAATTATGTATTAAGGATTCGGTTAATAAAAGTATAGTCTTTCTAATAGATTACTGTGTTGAACAGTATTTCACAAGCCTTAATTTTATCAGCTCCACAATAAAACAAATAGATCAATTATTTACAGAAGAAAAGTTTTTCCAACTTTGTAAAAGGTTATTTATGGCGAAAGAATTAAATAAGTTTCATAAGAATCAAAAAACAATTCCATATTTTCTATACTATGATGATCTTCAAATTGATAGTTCATTAAGATCCCATACATCGTCAGTCTCGGCATTTGACATTACATTTCCTACTATTCCGGATTGTTATAAAATTGAAAATATTCTTATTGCTTCGTTAGTAGTAAGCACGGATGTAAAAGAATTTGGAAATTACACTTGCCTTCGTAATCTCATTGATAAATTAATAAATTTGGAAGTTCGTGCTATAAACTTTAATACAAAAGAAGAGATAGTAAATGTAATGTTTGTATTGGGGGATAATTTGGAATTAAATTCAATATTAGAGTGCTACAATAGCTTCAATGCACACTCCTATTCTCGATTCTGTCAAATAAGAAAAGATCAAGCCGAACATGTTTGTAAGGAAATTACAGAAAAGTTAAGATATATAAAGAACTATGATCTTGATATTAAAAAGAAAGATTCCCAAAGTTCTGGTATAAGAGGAGCAACAATATTCAATCAAATACTTTCATTTCACTGAAAATTTAGTAGTCGACATAATGCAAGACCTTCTTGAGGGAGTATTCATTTACGATATTTTTAAGTCTATATTATTGTTAATTGAAGAAGCGAAATCTAAAAATGATAATGACCACCACAAATTTTCTTTAGATATTTTAATTTTAAGAGAGAAAAACTTCCATTATGGCTCAATTGAGATGGGTAATTTTTCTGGAGATATTACCATTAAAAGATTGAGAAATAATAACCTTAATATGTATATATCAGCAAGAGAATGCTGAACATTCATTCATTTTTTTCCACTGATGTTTCATGATTTAATTAAAACATGTGCAGTTAAGGCCGGGGCACATAGAATCCGTCATACGTTATATTTTAACGTATTCAACTGAAATCAAAGTAACAACGGAAGAGGTTGACACAAAGAGCAATTCGTTGACGGATATTTTACTCTATTAAATTAAATTAAATTATCTTGTTGTGTTTTGTTTTATTTTTCTTCCACTCAACACAAAAATTTAATTATGAGAAAACCAATTTATAGCTATCAACGTACGTAAAAAGTTGCCAAACTTTCGTTTTTTGCGTTGACGGAGAAAATCAAAATTTATATAATTGTAATGAGCAACTTTGTAAAAACTAGAGTACTTAAAACTGAAAACTTTTAATTGATTATAATATCAATTTTGAAGATATTTATTTAGGAATACTTATATGTCAGAGACGTATTGACAGAAACATAAATAGATGAAAAAGAAAAATTATATATACACACATATAATAAAACTATACCATTTCTGTACATGAAATATTTTTTGAAATATTTGTTGCTGGTGTAGTTAGTAATCGAAATTAAATACAAAACAGCAATTTTAGAATTTTAGTCTGCCCGTATGAGTGTCTGTTTGTCTATCTGTGTTCGCATCACGTAAAAACTACTGGATGAAGTTTAATAAAAGTTTGTGAGGAGGTAAATTAGTATCTCGGTTCAAATATAGAGAAAAATTAATGGAAGTATGCAAATTTACCGATCTAAAGATACTTCAAACTTGACAGCATCTCTTATTAAATTTTAGAATTATATATAAATCCTGAGAACCTCATAGCTAGTTATTGTGTTAATTCAGATATTATCAAGACTTGATTTTGAAAATAAACTCAAGGTTTTAGGTCAAATTAATCTATTTAATATTATTAATGAAGAAAAAAGTTGGTTTTCAGAAATTATAAAAAAAATCATATTTTGTTGATGACATTAATAGGCAAGAGCTAGAAACTGAACCCAGGCAATTAAAATTATTAGAACTAAAAAAAAAGTATCCTGATAAAAAACATAAACTTATTGCATTATTGGATAACATATGAGAGTTTCACACGATGGATTCTAGTCTTTAATTTCCCATTTTGACTAAATTTATTACAAAAATCCTTATTTTACCACATTCCACAGAGTATTTAGGATGATATAAATAAGAACTCTTTTTATTGCTAAGAGTTTTTTGATATGTTTTGTCTTTAATAAAAAATTTTTTATTAGTAAAAAAGCGTTTGACGGTTTGGTGACGATTTCAATGAGGTATTTTGACGATAATGCAGATTTTTTCCCAAAAATATGACGATATTATCTCCAAAAAATCTAGCAGCTATGGTTGAGTGGCAGTAACCTCTTCCGTTGTTACTTTGTTTTCAGTTGAGTTCGTTAAAGTATAAAGCATTAAACACATAGACGAAAGCAGGATACCGACTACAACCTGTCAGAATTAAAATACACACGTTTATATTCAGACGATTATTTTGACATCATAGCCACATGACTACACGACCATCATTGTGGCTGTAGTCAACTTAGGCTAATTTCTATTTTTGTTTGCGACAATTTTATTTTATTCAACAAAAGAAAATTTTACAAGATTAAAACTACAAATTCATTTACAATCAAAAGTTTTTGAGCAAATATATTTATTTGTTTTGATATGATAAAAGTAATTCTATAAAAAGTAATTTTTTTAAAAGGAAAAAATATGTATTTCTACAACATTTTCATAGTTTTGATGCATGTAGCTGTTGTCTTACGCTAAAAAGCCGTCGCACTATGCTAAATGTTTCTTTTATGTTAAACCTTATAAATGGTAATGTTTGCTGTGAATTTCTGTTGAGTAATATACAATTTAATGTTCCGTGTCGCAATACTCGTCATTATAAACCTCTTTTTGTTACATTGTTTAAAACTAATTATGACCTAGCTGATCCTTTTACGCGTATGTGTCGTCAATTTAATAGTTAGTATATTTTTGTTGATTTTTTTGTAAATGTAAAAGTAATACAACATAATATCATTCTTTTTTTAAATTCCTAATTTAACTTTTTAATTTTTTTTTCTTAAGATTAAGTTATATTATGTATTTTAAATTGTCTGTAAGGATTGTATCCATAGATTAATATTAAATAAAATAAATATATCTTCAATATAATTCAGTAGCTGGCTACACGGCGACGCGACTATTGTAGCCAACGTCATTTGTAGTCGTGTTTCCGCGAATGCTTAACGTATGACGGATTCTATGTGCCCCGGCTTTTATTAGATTTGTTATTGTGTGTATCACATAATGGCACAACAATAAACTTGCTTAGGAATACCATAAAAGAGCACAACAAACTCTATATAGATAATTTTAAATACAATCTTAAACCGAAATTTAACTTCTTAACGCATTATCCAACTATCATTGAATCATCCTGTCCGTTAAGACATTTTTCTAACTTTATGTTTGAAGCCAAACACAAAGAGATCAAAACATATGCTAATGCCACAAACAACCGTACGTGTTGTATTTTGTCAGCGGCATTTAAATTTCAATTTAAGTTTGCCTTTAAACTTTATTTTTCGCAAAAGTAGTTCTAAACAAGTTATTTATAAAGATAGTAAAATAAAAACCTCTAAATTTCATGATACAATTTCAATCTATGAGCATTTTAGAAACACAAAATTTATTACACTTTAATGGAACTATTTATAATTCTGGGTATCATGTTGCTAAATTAAATAGTAAACAAGAAATATAAGTATTTGAAATAAAAGATATTATTTGTTGTAATAAAGTATTTTTAATTTATGAAAAACAGTTTCAACTTAAATTTAAACCAAATATTGTTGGTTACTTTGTGGAATCTCTCGAAACTCCTGTATTATTAATAGAACCTATTATTAATATAATCAGTTAATATGATTTCCATTCAATATTACTACTTTGCACAACGGTCAAAGAGTTGTCAGAATAAGGATGTTTACTGCTTATGTGAATCAAATAACATTTATCAAGTCATATATACCGTTCCCGAAATAAAAAATCAATCAATCGCAAAAAAAAATTCCACCTGAATCAATCACTCAATCTGAAACTGGCTATGAATCTTCAATCAATAAATCAGCCAGGATGCGGATTCTAAACAATAATAAAAATATTGACAATAATAATTTCACATACGTAATGCCACTAATATAAGGTAAAATAAGCTTGTATCCTTTTTATACCCTTCACCACAGGTGGAAAGGGTATATATAAGTTTGTCATTCCGTGTGTAATTTCTACAATATTCATTTCCGACCCCATAAAGTATATATATTCTGGATCCTTATACATAGAGAAGTTGATTAAGCGATGTCCGTCTGTCCTTCCGTCCGTCTATCCGTGTTAGTGTGGTAATGTCATTTGCCAAGGCACCAGAAGAGATACAAAAAATTTAAGCACACCAATCTGTCAGGCATAGTTTCGAAAATTTTGGTATTGCAATTCAGCAACATCGGATCATTCCTTTGGAGGCTGCGGGCCAAAAACCACGCCCACCTATATCTTTTCACGTTTTTTCAGGTTTTTTTTTTAAATTTTTTTCGGCTTCAATGATTCTGTTTTGCCTTTTTTTCTCAAATAAATAATTGATTGCGACAGATAGATCGCAAAGAGTGCATACAGATCTCGGGGGATCAAGAACCCCCTGCGAGTGGCGATTTTTGTTTGTTTTTAGATTGGTAGGGTTTTTCTGCTTTGATTTGTATTAGTGACCTTAATAGAAAGCAATACACATAGAGGTAGCCAATGGACCCACAGGGTACCCACTGATAAATAGAAGCAGTTAAAAGGACCCCCCATGTGTCAATATGAGTAAATTTTTTTTTGTAAGGATTTTTTTTTGCTTTAGTCTGACCATTCTAACTCAATATAGACTGCAGAAAGGTCCTAAATTTAACAAAAAAAAATTTCAATAAAATTTAAAAAAAATTTTTTTTAAAAATTTCCAAAAAAAAATTTTTACAAAAAAATTTACAAAACATTTTCAAAAATATATTTTACAGAAAAATATTAACAAAAAATTTTTTTTAAAAATTTTCCAAAAAATTTTCGAATAAAATTTTACAAAAAATTTTTAAAAAATTATTTTTACAAAAAATTTTTACGCACAATTTTCGAAATATTAAAACAAAAATTTCAATATTTCTTTGAAAATGAAAATCATGACTGTAAAATAACATATAATTAATATTAAGATTATACATATGTATGTATGTGTGTATATAGAGTAACATATTTTTATACCCTTCACCACAGGTGGAAAGGGTATATATAAGTTTGTCATTCCGTGTGTAATTTCTACAATATTCATTTCCGACCCCATAAAGTATATATATTCTGGATCCTTATACATAGAGAAGTTGATTAAGCGATGTCCGTCTGTCCGTCTGTCCGTCTATCCGTCTATCCGTCTGTCCGTCTGTCCGTCTGTCCGTGTTAGTGTGGTAATGTCATTTACCAAGGCACCAGAAGAGATACAAAAAATTTAAGCACACCAATCTGTCAGGCATAGTTTCGAAAATTTTGGTATTGCAATTCAGCAACATCGGATAATTCCTTTGGAGGCTGCGGGCCAAAAACCACGCCCACCTATATTTTTTTTCACGTTTCTTCAGGTTTTTTTTAAATTTTTTTCAGCTTTAATGATTCTGTTTTGCCTTTTTTTCTCAAATAAATATAAGACTGCGACAGGTAGATCGCAAGGGGTGCATACAGATCTCGGGGGATCAATAACCCCCTGCGAGGGGCGATTTTTGTTTGTTTTTAGGTTGGTAGGGTTTTTCTGCTTTGATTTGTTTTAGTGACCTTAATAGAAAGCAATACACATAGAGGTAGCCAATGGACCCACAGGGTACCCAAAATTTAACAAAAAAATTTCAATCGAATTTTTAAAAAAAAATTTTTTTAAAATTTTTTTAAAAACATTTTAAAATTTTTTTTCAAAAATATTTACAAAAAAATTTACAAAGCATTTTCAAAAAGATATTTTACAGAAAAATATTCGAAAAAAAATTTTTTTAAAAAATTTTCCAAAAAATTTTTGAATAAAATTTTACAAAAAATTTTTAAAAAAATATTTTTACAAAAAATTTTTACACACAATTTTCGAAAAATTATAACAAAAATTTCAATATTTCTTTGAAAATGAAAATCATGACTGTAACATAACATATATTTAATATTAAGAATATACATATGTATGTATGTGTGTATATAGAGTAACATATTTTTTTAAATGCGTTTGATTTTTTAATATATGATATCTCTGTTTTAAAACTTTGGTGCATTAAACACATAGACATCATCAGGATACCGACTACAAACTGTCAAAAATAAAACGATTATTTTGAAGTCAGCAAAGCTACATGGCTACACGGCCACCGTTGTGGCTGTCGTCAACTTAGACTAATTTCTATTTTATTCAACAGAAGAAAATGTCACAAAATTGTAAATTACAAATTCATATTCAAAAAAAAGTATTGGAGGAAATATTTATAATTTTTTGAAAAAGTTATTTTATTTTATAAAAGCAAAATAAGTATTTCTACAACAATGTCAGAGTTTACGATGTAGCTGTCAATATCATTAAGTAGCTGACAACAAGGCGACAATTGTAGCAAACGGAATTTGTCTTCTATTTCTTTAACTCATGAATAATGATTTTTTCTCATACGACTTTATTTAAGTAAAGAGTCAACAATATGGATAATGCTGTACATGTCTGTATAAATAAAATCACCGTGGTGAAGGGTATAGAAGATTCGGCACGGCCGAATATAGCACTTTTACTTGTTTTAAATGCGTTTGATTTTTATTTTAAATGCGTTTGATTTTTAAATAGATGATATCTCTGTTTTAAAACCTAGGTGCATTAAACACATAGACATCATCAGAATACCGACTACAAACTGTCAAAAATAAAACGATTATTTTAAAGTCAGCAAAGGTACATGGCTACACGGCCACCGTTGTGGCTGTCGTCAACTTAGGATAATTTCTATTTTTTTAAACAAAAGAAAATGTCACAAAATTGTAAATTACAAATTCATATACAATCAAAAAGTTTTGGAGGAAATATTTATAATTTTTTGAAAAACTTATTTAATTTTATAAAAGTAAAATAAGTATTTCTACAACAATGTCAGAGTTTACGATGTAGCTGTCGGCTTCAATATCATTAA
>CATIVE010000486.1:0-33755 GCA_949628195.1 Phasia obesa
AAAGAATGAAGTGGAGCGAAATTTGTGGGAAAGCTTTGGCAGCATCGGCTCTTATATACTCAGATCACTTTCTTGCAAACAGCATTGTACGCATTAGGCACAAAATGTTACTTTTGCCAAATGCTATGCCTTGTGTAAGGCAATGGAAAAAAATTAAAAATCCTGATAACGAAACCAGCGATATTTCCTACCCTGATGTTCCACGCTTAAACCAAGGCAATGGACATAATCCCGTTGAGTCCTGGCTTTTGACGAAGCTTTCGTGTGATGTTCCACGCTTAAACCATGGCAATGGACACAATCCCATTGAGTCCTGGCTTTTGACGGAGCCTTCGTGTGATGTTCCACTCCCGTCCTCTTTTTTCACCTATGAACAACATATGTAGTTCAACAGTAATGACAGTTGAAAACCTTCAAGTGAAAGCAAAAGATCAAACTTTCAACGATCAAGCAACGCAAACGGAGTAAGTATAAATAATTTAAGAAATATTTGTACATACATACATATGTACGTATTTGAAACAAAGTAGAATTTCAGTAAAAAGTATATTTTCTGACACAAAAATTTTTAATTAATTATAACTTTTAGCTTGTCAATTTTTTCTTCGACTTAAGACTTGAACAGGCAAACGAGGCTCTTTCTACAGTGAAGGCCAAATGAAAAATCCAGATACAGTAATGTGTAATTGGGAGGACATATCCAATGCAATATGCTTCACCCGAGAGCATACAACCATTTATATAAGTAACGTTTTCCGCTACCGCATAAACGCTACCACTTCAACGTTGGTGTGCAAAAGTCACAATAAATGAAGGGGTGTTCAGAAATTCAATTGAATTTATGCGGCAAACAACCGACTTAAAACCTGAAGATAAAATTTGTTTGCTCGCTTTTGATGAAATGAAGGTAGCCGAAACTTTCGAATACGATTAAGTTGGCGATGTTGTAAAAAAACCAGCAAGTTACGTACAGGTAGTTATGGCTCGCGGCATTAGGAATTTTAGGAAGCAGCCTGTGTTTTACCAATTTGGTTGCAAAATGACTAAGGATCTGTTGTTAAGCCTCATACGCCAAATAAACGGCGCAGGTTTTCCAGTGGTGGCTTTAGTCTGTGACATGGGACCTAGCAATCGTAAGTTGTGGAGACATGTGGTATTACGCCAGGTAGGTAATATGTAACAATGCTGTACCAGTTAACGTCTAACAATACACAACATTTAACAACACACAATTGCAAACACAACTTCGAGGGCAAATCATATTGATACAGATTGAAAAATGGGTAAATAAAATTTTATTCACTATTTTCCTTTTTCAGATTTTTCAATTTAATTTTACTCATGTTTTAGTATGATTTGTTAAGTTACATAAGCCATTACTTTTCTTTCTAGCAATAATTTTAACAACAAATTAAGCAATAAAAAACTTTTTTAAATAATATCTTTAGATAACCCATGGTTTCACAGTCATGTGCACGAAGATTAGAAAATTTTTTGATTTGCAGATGCTTTGAAATATAATTAAATATTAACGTTCCGTAACAATTTAAGGAATACAAAAGGTTAAGTTAGCTGCGCAGTTATTTTAAAATACGACTGCAAATGCGATTAGAAGATGTTACTCTCTGGGGATGGAGCTCTACAAGCCAATAGAGACAGCAGATTTTGTTTAGCTTGTGAATGATTGGTTCGATATGTTCAATTAAAAATTAAGTAATTTTAAATATCCTGGCAAAGTAAGTTCTTTTCCTGTTAGTTTTTTTTTATTTGAAACATTTTTTTTCTAGGAACCATTTGCCTTAGCTTTAGAGTCCCAAACTAAGGTATTAGAGAAAATGACCTAAATATTGTCACTTCCGATTATTCCGGGAGAAAAAAAGCCATAGAGACATTTCAAAAAGGCATTATTACTTCTAACAACGCACTAATAATGTTACAAAAAAATGTAGAAAGGTACAACATGACGTACTTGGTGACTAACCGACTAAACCAAGATGTACTGGAACATTTCTATGGTGCAATTAGGAGCAAAGGTGGTTTAAGTGACCATCCGTCTCCAAGAGATTTTAAGTATAGACGTCGAAAATGTATACTAGGTAAGTTTATACTTGGTACTACTATATGTACATACATAAATTTATATATGTACATATTTTTTTTTAGAGAGAAGTACGGAGAAATACGGAGTACAAAAATTGCACAGGAAATGTAGAAAATGATATCATTGATTGACTTAACTCATCACGAGTAAATGTTGGAGCCGCAAAACCCTGAAGAAAAATTTGAAGAACTATCGGAGGAAAACTTTGAAGATTTTGTTGAAGAACTGCCAGATGAAAATGAATTTGTCGACTTTGATGGATCGAACTTATATGAAATTGGTATTCTTCAAGAGGATGCTTTAGAATACATATCTGGTTACATAATAAAAAAGCTGAATCTTGATGAATGCGAAAGTCATGAAAGTTCCTTTTCATGGGTTGACCAAGTATCAAAGCTGTCACTTAAAAAACCAAAAGACAGCTTTTACTCCAAAATTAACGAGCTGGAATTAATATTGCGAAGGGCAAACGGCGATAAAATATCACACTGCCGCAACTTAAAGCAAAACTTGCTAGACAATAGTAAATCTGTAGGCGTGCCAGACAACATAAAAACTTCATTTTCGAGTTAACAGAAGACTTAAAGAACAAAAGTCGAAACAGAAACTATTAGGACTGCTTAAAATAAAAACTTAAAGGTATGTAAGTGGCTATTTTTTGTTTAAGACTTTAAACTAAGTTTTTGTTTAATGCAGTAAAATCTCTTTTACCCTTGTAAAACTACTTATAATAATGAGAAAAATCTGCGCAGCTTCTAAATCATAATCATGAAAAAGCAAAAACTCTAGTCATCGCAAAGGGAAGTATTTGTCACTCTTTGTAAATAGTATTTGTTAAACTATTAAATTTTTATTAACCTTCCTGACCATTTCGTCGGTCTGCGAGACCGATGAATCACTTTTGTGTTAATTTCGCGAAAACAAAAAATGGCAGCTCCATCATTCTCTCAGTATCTTCATTATTTCTCATTATATAACAAGTGCGTTTGAGTTGAAGTGTTGTACCGGTGATTGCTAATCAGACGGTCTGTGAGGCCGACTTATAGTTAAGTGTCACATTTTCGATAGGTAAGTTGGTTTTGCTAAATTGGAAATTTTTAGATGAAAATGGACAATTAGCGATCAGTTTATACGATTTAAAAAAAGAATTATGTTTAAAGTTAATTATCGTGAGATTTTCTTCAGATATGGCAGATATTGAGCGCATAAGAGCTATCCTGAATGAAATCGATTCAGATCTAGATTCTGATGTGGAAAGTGGTACTGAATATGAATATAATATTGATGTGTATGAAGAAAACACTGATACTGAACAAGAAGACTCCGAGGAAAGTGATGTTGAAGATTTACAGGACGCTGAATCGAGCCACAAGCTCTAACGACTGATTGAAATTTACAAAGACTAACCTCATAAAGAGGCATACATATATTTTAAGCATTTTGAAATTAATTAATTAATTCCTGTTTTTTCTTGAATTCATTTTATTTTTTTTTTTTGTTTACTTCTAAAATCTATGTTAATAGAAAAACAACATTTTATAAATGTTGTGTTTTGTGAATGAATTTTTTTTTATTTTTATATTCGGTCCTAGGATCAAAAATGCTAAATTATTGTGATGAAATATAAATTGATGCTGTGAGCTAAAAAGCTTAATTTTATTTTTTTTTCTTACTTCAGTTATTTCAGATAAGTTTGTAAAATATGTCCACTGCACAGGTTTTGAAAATTTTAGAATAGTTTTGAGATACCGAGAAATACTTAAAATCGGTCTGAGAGACCGAGAAATGTGAATGTGTCGCACAAAAATGAAAATAGTCAGGAAGGTTAACGACTATTTTGTTTTTATGATATTTGTTGGGTAAATTCATGAAATGTTAAATGATTAATTGTATCAATACGAAATAAATAACTATGTATATGCACTTTTAAATTTCAGAATAACGTTTAATTGCGAAGCGGATACTATAGATAGTCTGGGAGAAGTTTCAGTGTCAAAAAGCCGAAAAATATTCTGTTAGTTTAGTAATGATACAGAGTTTTGCATGTATTTTTGAATAAAAAATTCCATGAAAAATGGTGAATTTAAGGGGAATCCCCTTTTTTAAATCATGATTGAAACTAAATATGAAAATTAATGCGAAACGGAAGTCCATGATATAAGTATTTCGTTTTGAGTATTTGGAAGTATGTATAAATAAAAATAAACTTGTAAGCTATTTTTATAAAGTATTTTTAATTTTTGTAAATAAAATATCATGATTGATTTGGTAGTATAAGTAAAAATAAACTTGTAAGCTGTTTTTATAAGGTGTTTAGATTAAGTTTTTTTAAATAAAGAAGAGTTAAAATTGACTGTTTTTTTTTCTTCTTTCTTATAATTTTAGGAACCCACAATGAAAGGATGTAGAATTAGTATTTTAGATATAAGAAATGTTGTTTTAAACCTTTCAAATTTTGAAAATGTGACGTGTTATTCCAAGGCAAATGAAAATTTACCTCGCCAAACGATATTATGTTAGAAACTCGAGACTTAACAATTATAGGCCATAGAATGCCTAAAAATGTACAAAGTGATGTTTTATCACAAAACAATATCTTATCACAACATGAAAAAGATAATGAAGGAAAACTTTTCGAAGATAATCCAAAAAGCTTGGAATTGGAAAGTTTTCCAATGGAACAAGCTCTTATAACAGCGTTGTTATCTGATCTTGATGAAAGTTTGGAAACTCTAAATATTTTAAATAAAAATTTTAATAAAGCGGAGTGTATTCATGAACTTAATAGAATAGAAAATGAAGAAGAAAATTGTTTTAGTTTAGAAAAATTTACAAAAACATCTAAAATACGTAATTCAGATTTTGAATTTAACGATAATTTTAAAGCAATTTTACAAAATTCGTTAAAAAAATTTAAAGAAGATTTTGTTCAAGACTTTAAATCTATTGTACTCGACTTACAATGTAACATTAAAGAGATTTTGACACATAACATGTCAAGTCCTAACGAAATTAAAACATTGTTAAACGAAATTTTAAGTAATAATCAATTTGAAAAAAATTCAAAAATGGAAGAAATTTCTCTTAATACTACACTAAGTAGTAAAAATAAAATTCAGGAAAGTTCTCCCAAAGTATCTATAATCGAAAAAAAGAAACGTGATCATACACTCAGTCCATTTGAGATAACAGATGAGTCTCCAAATGTATCAGAATTTTTAAAATACAGAAAAACACCAAACCCAAAAGAAAAATGCAAAAGAAATGTTATACGTACAATATCTAAAAATACGAAACCTAACCGAAAATTTAAAGCTAATATTTGGGATTGTAGTTTTTCTGTTGATTTGTTGTTGGCATGTAGTAAAAAGTAAGCTTAAGGGAAATAAGGCATATTTGTTCAGAAAGCAACAAATTGTGGATGCCGCTGATTATATTGCTGAAAAAGGCATTTTACAAAATATCCATAAATTAGAAACATTGAGAAAATGAAAATCTGAGCTAAATCATGATGGATATTATCACCCATATCCATTTTATTCTCTGTATTTAATGCAAATAGGTCCTATATACATAGACTTGCTTCACCCTTTACAGTGTATACTTGGGAAAAGTATACTTTTGAGACAATCTCAAGTAATTTAAAAATCCTGGAAGATTCCAAATTTACATTACATTTGGATGCTTCAGGAGAAATCGTAAAAAGTTTAATATGTGCCAAAAAAAAGGATTCTAACATATAAATTAGTTTTACGCAATTAGAAATTAAAAAAGGTACTACCTATCACAGAAGCAATTCTTTCTGCACATACTCTAAAGGAAATATGTGACTATTTAGATAATTTAAAATTATCTCTGAAAGAGCACAAAGTTAAATATCTGTTCAAGCCACCCTATGTCAAAGAGCTTGTACTGACGTAAGTGCAGTACTAAAAAGTTTTAACAATCAAACATTGTTAGAGTATCTTAACGCTTGTGCTGCATTTTTAAATAATTTGAAAACAAATTCAAATGCAAAACCAGATTTTGTTATACTACAATGGTGCAAATGTCATTATATACATATAATTTGCAAGGATTTAAATGCGAAATTGGGCAAAATCCACATTTTAAGGAATCTATTAAAAAATGCATTAGTAGCTGCTTTTAGTTTAACTATTGATGAATGCCAACAATGGTTTAAACATATTTTTATAATTTTGCTTACTCCTTACAAAAACCATAATTTAGAAAACAGAAAACGTCACTGTTTAACAGAGATTGACACAGAAAGCACATTCAAGGAATATAATCTTTGAGACAATGAAAAGTTGATCCATTAGAATCAATAGCAAGAAATAGTCCATTCCAAAAGATGTTCCTATCTATTTATAGTGAAATTGAAAATGATATTAAAAATATCAATAAAGGGTATTCCCTTAATGAATATCGGCATGATGAAATTTGTGTTTATATTAAATAAATATTGCCCTTTTATTGTTCTTTGGACCAATGTTATGAGTATTCATGTTGATCCATCAGAAGAACATATAAGCAATGCTCCAGTTGAATTCACATATTTTTTGCAAAAAAATATAATTCTGCCACAAAAATCTGTAAGAGCTGATGTTTTTGTTAATTTATGAGAATAGATTATCTTAGTTTACTCAAACAACTGCGCTACCATTACAAAATGTTTAGTTCAATGGACAAAGAAATTGAAGATACAACCACTTCTTTAAATGAGTGTAATGAAATTGATCTTAACAGAAGACTTCACAAAGAACATTCTTACATTACTTCAGCACCTAATGAGAAAAATCGTGAAAAGGATAACTCATTGAATTTCAATGTTGAGGTAATCGAAAAAGATCACAGCTATACACAAATAACTTTAAAATCTGAACCAGAAAAAGAATGGGGTAAAATAAATTCCGATAAACAAAGAGCAATACGACCTAAAATGGTGCTTGAGTCAAAAACAAGTAAAAAAATAATAAAAATTCGTAAATCAAATGGATTTTGTACCAATAAGGAGAATTTTTTCTTATTTAAGTTCGATTTACTTTTTTCTGAAGTTAACAATGTAACAGATAATATTGGTTTCGGCTTTTATGATAGCTTAGACACTTCAGACTGGAGTTCTTTAAATAAAGGTGAGCAACTAACAAATTTTGTTTTAGATGCTTGCCTTTTAGCCGTTATTCAGGAGAGTAGATCTATTCATTGCCACAGTTTACCTTGTCATGACAATATTAACTTTGAAAAATCCTCCTATTAGTAAGATATCATCCTGATTTACTGTTTGTACCCATTTTGCATTCTCGTCATTATACTTTATGTATGTTCAAGTTTTCTTCACATGAATTTTTTTGCATAAATTCAGTTGAAAGTGAAGGTGAAGGAAAACGGCTATACGAGAATTTTGTCAACACACTCGGAGAAGAAAAGTCTTTATGGCGATATTGTCCAATATTTAAAAGAGATGTATAAAAAGATAACTCAAGTTGTGGCATATATGTTTTAATGTATGTCTCTAAAATTCTTAAAAACGAGCCTATAAAAAATTTAGATACCCTAATAATTTTCGAAAAATTATGAAGAAATTATTATTGAAACATCAAGGTGACAAAACTAGATTTTGTGTACAGTGCGGGTATATGAAATACAAAACAACAGGTATTGGTATATGCAAAGACTGTGGTTATTATATACATATGTGAAAACTGCAAATATAAGCATTGGATAAAAAATTCCGATATTTGTAAAATAACTTCTCAAAATATATTATTAATATAAATGTAAAATATTTAACACAATCTGTGATATATATTTAATAGTTATAAGAAGTAAAATGTATGGTATTAGGCCTATTGGGGACGCCAGCCATAAAAAATAATTGGCAACTCACATTGCATAGTACCTCTTGGTTTGTGTGGAAAACTATGCATTTCAGGTACATTTGTCTAAAATCACGCCTACGACATTTTTTGTGATACCTCTTTGCCTTTTGACAACGCAACTGGAGAAAATTGATATTATGTAAGGCAACTTTTTTCAGTTGCCATAAAGTTATCGATATGGCTATTTTGACACACTAGTAACTGGAAATAAATGTAAACAATTAAATAGTTTTTGATAAATAACAAACAAAAAAATTATTATTTCGTATCTAGTTTTATCCAATCGATTCTTTTTGAAATTAATATCCAGACTCTTTAAAAATGTGTTCATGTTCCACCCAAGGCTCTTAAAAGGCACTCTTAAAAAATATAGCTTCATTTTAGCGCAATTTCTGGAGGTCGCTGTTTCGTTTGTTCTTGTGGTTTGGTTTCGTGGTTTTTTTTCCAGTTTTTCGGTATTTTATTACATTCCCCCATCAAATAAAAGTGTAAAAATGTAAAAAATAAGTAAATAAAAATCAATTTTCTATTAGATGAAATTTAAAGTCAAGCTTAGAATAAAATTTTTAATCGCAGAACCAATATAGATGTCCACACTGCTTTAATAAAATTAATTTAAATATTAAATTAAAAAAGGAATTTTCGTGCAGGAAAATTACCCATATCGGTCAATGCAACAAGAAACAGGCAAGACAAAATACGCTATGCAACAGTACCCTCAATATCCACCAGTACCCAACAATATCCACCAGTACCCAACATTGAATCAACAACCATTCCAGCAGCAACAACAACCAACACCAATGCAGCACCAACCACATCCACAAATCCAGCAACAAACACATCATCCACCACTCCAGCAACCACCAATTTTTAATTTTAATCCACCACAAATTCAGCAACAACCACATCTACAACCAGTTCAGCAACAGCAAACACCACCACCCCAGGAAAAATAATTGCAAGCTCAGCAATAAAATCAAAATAAAATGTTATGTTATGTAAATATTTGTAATTATATACATTATATATATATATATATATATATATATACACACGCCAGATAGCAACCGCACTAAAATGAAAAATTTCTGTACAAATATGTATGTTTTTGAACAACTCTTTCATTTTAGTGAGGTTGCTTTCTGGCGTGGGTTTCGTTGGTCAGGGGTCTTTGGGATTCTAAGGCAGTTTTTTAGAAGCGGTAAGTATGAATTTGATTTTTAAGAAAAATTTTTAAAAAAAATTTTAAATTATGTTCATTTGTACAGAAATGTTTTTGTAAACGATTTTCGAAATATTAAAAAAAAAAATCTATGTATATTTCTATGAAAATGATGAGTGTAATATACATGTTTTTATACCCTTCATTACAGGTAGTAAGGGTATATATAAGTTTGTCATTCCGTGTGTAATTTCTACAATATTGATTTACGACACCATAAAGTATATGTATATATTGTGGATCCTTATACATAGAAAAGTTGATTAAGCGATGTCCATGTTGACGTTGAAATGTCGTTTTACCGAGACCAGTAAAAAAAAATTCAAAAAAATTTGAAATCATTTCAATAACATTTGTACAGAAGATTTTTCGAAAAAATTAAAAAATTTTTCCAAAATGTGGAAAATGTGAACATGGAATTACAGAAAGTTTCCGGGGTGATGGTCCCAATGTGGGACTAATAGTTGATAGTGCCTATCACTACGTCCATTTATATATGTATATATACCTAAATTTTTGTGCATAAATAAAATCACCGTGGTGAAGGGTATATAAGATTCGGCACGGCCGAATATAGCACTCTAACTTGTTTTTTATTAAATATTTTTTTATACTTTTTTGGATTTTAAATTTTTCAGACGATAAATATTGTCTTTTTGCATTGAAAATACTTCCTGACAATTTATCGATAGAACTCTGTGATTCGTCCTCAACTAAGTTTAAAATGCCTTCTTATGAACTGCCTCCTGCTGATGTCGTTCAGCAAAATGTTTCTCTAGATAACACGAATTCGCCCTGCAGAACATCTGATTTACCTACTAGTCAGTCTGCAGATACTATTGTTCAGCAATATGGTACTTTTGCTTTGGTGCAATTTCTTAATAGCGAGTATTGGGTTACAACATCAAGCAATGTGAAAAAGCAAGGCCAGGACACATATTCGGTAAAATACAAAGGCGGAAGATATGCAGTAAATTTAATATTAAAAAGTGGTGAGTCGTTACTCTTTAAAATTTTTAAAAGTATACTTGTATCAGTTTGATATATGGGTTTATAATTTATACACTAAAATAAATTTGACATTGACATTGTTAAGTGAATTTCTGTGAGGAATGAATGAAATGCTTCAATACAGGGATGTAACGGTATATTATTTTTGAGTTTTATTTTTTGATTGAAAAATAATAGTTATTTTTCAGGTTTTATTTTTTGCTTGAAAAATAACGATTATTTTTTGAGTTTTGTTTTTTGGTCGAAAAATAAAAATTATTTTCCAAGTTTTATTTTTGGCTTGGAAAATAATAATTATTTTTCGAGTTTTATTTTTTGTGCTTACAAAAATTTAACTTAATTTATAAGAGCTTATATACAGATTGTGGAGATAATTCTGACCGTAAAACATTTAATATTAATTTTAGGGTGCAAAACGCTCTTTCTATAGTAACTTGCATTGCAGGCACACTACATGGATACATATATTTTCTCCTCACAACATTTATTTAAATCTTTATTAACGTCAATGGTTTTGGGACTGTGATTATCGAGTTTAGTTTCTGAGTCTTCGTCATAAGAAGCTACTTAAATTGAGTTAAAAAATTATCTCCAAAATCTGTATATTAACTCTTCTTTGTTAAATTAATGTGCTGTTTATGTAACCCAATTGAACAAAACGTCTACAAAATTTGTATAGGAATAACTCAAATCAAAGCACAAATTTCCTAGATGATTTTTTCAATTGGGTTACATAAACAGCACATAAGTTAAATTTTTGTAAGCAAAAAATTAAAACTCGAAAAATAATTATTTTCTAAGCTGAAAATAAAATTTGAAAAATAATTTTTATTTTTCGAGTAAAAAGTAAAACTCAAAAAATAACTTTTATTTTGTAAGTAAAAAATAAAACTTAATAAATAATTTTTAAACTTCATTTTTTCTAATAAAACTCAGAATATAAAATTCAATGCTCGCGAAGGTAGTCCTCGTAATAGAGTTGTTTTGGTGTACTTCTTCATCGTGTAACATTCCTTCTTCATCATGATTTTTTTGTTTTAAATAAAAAATAATCATTATTTGCGATCACTGTTCAATAAATAATACATACGAGGTATGATAAAAAATAACCGCTATTTTAAATTTTTTCAAAAAGTATTTATTTATTCATCAATAACTTATCTTGACCCTTTAAAGTATTCCCCCTCAGATTTAATACAGACATGTGTACGTACCTCACGAAAATTTAAAATAACGGTTACTTTTTGATCATACCTCGTAAGTATTTTAAATTATTTCTATTTTAATGTTTTTTTTTTGCACATAAATTAATGCAAAATTCATATTTGAATTATAAAGCAAGAGAAACATTTAATTTTAACATCTAAAACTAAATTGCTCAATTCACAAGCCCCTGCTATCATGTTATATTGTTTATCGTTAACTTATTTTACAATAGTTTGTTTGTTGTTGGTAATTTTCTTTTAAAAATTTGTTACAAAACTACAATTTCATTTCATATGTTTTGAAAAAAATTGTATCGACACCATAGCTGGGACTAAGTCTTCTGTTTGAATAAATTATGAAGATCTTCGTAATACGTAATCATCGGTGCCATTATTTTGCTACATGTGTATGTTATATAGCTGTAATTCTCTTAAACAGTTTATTGTCCAATTTATTTTCAAATCCAAAATTGTGTAAAATTTTTGTTGGAATATATTTTTAAATACAACTTGCCATCCATGATTCAATTTCGTTTTGTTATGAACACGGTTCCATTGCTAAATATTGTTATTCTACTAATTTTTTTTTAATCTACCATAATCCTTTGCAATCAGCAAAATTGTTAAGCTATGCGAAAGTCTTTGCATGTTTAATTAGGTTTTAAATTTACCAATCCGAAAATCACAAACATTTCTAGCAAATTTGGGACGAGCAATCTAACAATGGCAACGTTGGTTGTGAAAATATTTGACGTTAAGAAAATAATATTTTTGTACAATTTAAAAGCCTGTTCACAAGCTACTTCTGTTAAAGTTTATTTTAATACCACGTTTCCACTACAGCCTTTATTCGTAATTCGCTCATTCATTCATAATTCAACCCCCAATTACACACTGAATCAATTCATCATACAAATTTTTAACTTTTGTAATATAAGTTAATGATAAATCCCATAACAATATTGTCGTTTGTAGAAACAAAATCATGTCGCGTTTATAAAATTTTATTCTGTATTAAAAAGAAAATTACTAAAAAAATTTTAGTTTTGAAAACATTTATTTGACAAACTGTATATTTTTACATATGGAAAACCCGAAATTTTATAGTACTTGTACATGTAATGTATTTAGAATTTGACAATTTCTACAAAGCTTGCATATTCGATTTTTCAGACGATAAAGATTATCTTTTTGCATTGAAAAAGAAGTATAATAATTTATCGATAGAACACAGTGATTCGTCCTCAACTAAATTTAATATGCATTCTTGTGAACTGCTATCTGCTGCTGTCATTAAAAAAAATGTGTCTCTTGATAACACAAATTCGCCCTGCAGTACATCTGATGTACATTCTAGTCAGCCTGCAGATACTATTGTCGGACAACATAGTTCTTTTGCTTTGGTGCAATTTCTTAATGGCGAGTATTGGGTTACTTCATCAAGCAATGTGAAAAAGCAAGGCCAGGACTCATATTCGGTAAAATACAAAGGCGGAAGATATGCAGTAATTTTAATATTAAAAAGTGGTGAGTTGTTATTCTTTAAAAGTTGTAAAAGTATTCTTGTAACAGGTTTATACATGGTGTCCTTATATCATTAAATCGAGATACTGCTATAAGTATATCGAAGTACATTCCAAATATGTACGCAATTTCAAATTTTTGCAAAATTATTTCTAATTTACTTATATAACTATTCTCGAATAAAAATTTTTGTGATAGTAAAAACATTTGTGACAAGGACAACAATTTGATATATTCTAGGTTTCATAAAATTTTAATTTCCAATAAGAGTTTTTAACTTCAAATTCATTTTTATAAACTTTAAATTCAGTTTTATAAACTTTAAATTCAATTATATAAATTTCAAATTTAATTTTCTAAACACCAAATTCAATTTCTATTCCAAGGGTAAAGAAAACACATTTGCATAATTTTCATGCAAGTGTCAAAAAAGAGCTTTAAATTTTTTATTTTCTACACTCAAAATATTTTACAATAACTTATTGTAGTTTATTAAAAAAGTATTCCGTAAACTTTTTTTAAATGAATGAACATTAAAAATGTAGAGAAAAACATTATTTTACTGATTTTAACATTTAGTTTTAAAACAAACTACATGCAAATACTGTTATTTTTAACCGACTTCAAAAAAGGAGGTTATATATTCGCCTGAATGTTGCTTTTTTATGTATGTTAGCTCAGAACTCCCGTCATTTGTGGACCGATTGTGGAAATTTTATTCAGAAATTAAAATTTAATTCAGAAATTAAAAGTTGAGTAAAGTCACAACATTTTCATATCAATTTTTTAATCAATGTATAATTTTATCTTCTCAAAGAAACATTATCTGTTTTGAAGTCGGTTTTTTTTTGCAAGAATTATCTTTACTTGAAATATATAGGCATGTTCTGACAATCGGAAGATTTTGAAAATGCATGCGATTTGAAATCACCAAATTTTTCTGCATGTTCTGTAACTCACGCGTTTTGCTATTTTTCCTACTTATCTTCGAAAAATAGAAACATGTTTTTGCGGTGCAAAACGTAAACAAACTAAAAAAATTAAAAACAACATTGGTTTACCTGAATTTTCAGTTATTTTAAATAACATTTTCAAATTGTCTTAACGTACATAATTTTTTGAGTTTATAAAAAGCTTTTTAAATTCAGAATGGAAAACAAACGAAGAATTTCAAGTGTTTTATAAAACCCAAATTTAAAGTTTTATAGTCTGTAAAATAAAACCATCTCATAGGTTTCGTTTTCAAACGATAAAGCGAAACAAACGATAACAGTAAGATGAGTATATATGTGATATTATAATGATTTTTCTTTGACTAAAACTTAAAACTCTTTAGTTCTACGCATTTGATAGTTGAATCCTGATGAATATATGAGGATAATTCTATCTCTTCCTTGAATTTGATGTTTACAAAAATTAATTTGATGTTTATGAAATTGAATCTAAAGTTTATAAAATTGAATTTGAAATTTATAAATTTGAATTTTAAGTTTAAGAATTAGAATTAGAACCTATACAAAATAAAATATAACAGCAATTATCAATAATAGTTACAGTTTCTAGAATAGCACAGTTAATGTGTTTCATAATTTATATGTAAGTCGGTTAAAAATCATAGTCGCGATTATCAAATTTCATTCTGTATTGTACACAATAACAGTATAATGTGTAAACCTTGAAATTTTAACAGAATGTCGAATATTATGACCGTTATAAGTATAAAGTTTAAATTTTCAAAATTATAAATTAAAGGGTGTTCCAGTTGTTTATTTAATTGATGAATATAAAGATAATCTTGAACAGTTGTAAACAGACGATTGAAATTTACAAAAAATCCATATTGCTAAGTTCGCTATAACAACAAGTATAAAATTTGAATTTGATTTTTAAACATTTAAAATTATTGCAAGTTTTTTAAGACAATATTTTTTACACGACATCACCTAGTTTGCCTATTAAATTTTTTAGATCAAAAAGATAGTCGAATTGAAAAAGAAGTATGAGACTTCAGATTCTACTGATTTGCATAATTCGTCCTCTACAACATTGAAAAAACCTCAACCTGAGCTGAATGCAGCTGCCTCAATCCACCAAAACGATCTTATAGTAACTGAGTCTGATCGGTATCCATCTTATTCTACAGCCAAAACTTTGTCCTCCAGCACAGTAAATGTATCTTCTTCTGAACAGCCTCCAGCTGACATCCAGCAGAATGATTCTTCTGCCTACACAAATTCCACCTCAAGCTCATCGGATAAACCTCCTTATGCACAGCCTCCAGCTGCTAGTACCCAGAAAAACGATTCTTCCGCTATCGTGAATTCCCGTTTTAGCACTTTTGATAAAACTTCTTCTGAACAGTCTCCAGCTTATACTATACATCAACATGAATTGCATAATTCGTTCCCTACAACGCTGAACAAGCCGCAATCTGAGCAGCATGCAGCTGAATTAATCGATCAAAACCATATTAAAGAAATAAAACTCGAAAACAATATTTATGGGGCCTTAAAATCTACAAGAAATTCGTCGTCTTCGAAACCAGATATACCTTCTGAACCTTCTACATCTTATACTGCCGTGACTTTGCACTCTAGTTCAGTAAATGTACCTTCTGCACGGCCTTCAGCTGTTATCCAGCAGAATGGTTCTTCTGCCTACAGAAATTCCACCTCAAGCTCATCGGATAAACCTCCTTATGCACAGGCTCCAGCTGCTAGTACCCAGAAAAACGATTCTTCCGCTATCGTGAATTCCCGTTTTAGCACTTTTGATAAAACTTCTTCTGAACAGTCTCCAGCTTATACTATACATCAACATGAATTGCATAATTCGTTCCCTACAACGTTGAATAAGCCGCAATCTGAGCAGCATGCAGCTGAATTAATCGATCAAAACCATCTTATAGAAATAAAACTCGAAAGCAATATTTATGGGGCCTTAAAATCTACAAGAAATTCGTCGTCTTCGAAACCAGATATACCTTCTGAACCTTCTACATCTTATACTGCCGTGACTTTGCACTCTAGTTCAGTAAATGTATCTTCTGCACTGCCTCCAGCTGACATCCAGCAGCATGATTCTTCTGCCGACATGAATTCTACCTCCAATTTATCGGATAAACCTCCTTCTGAACAGATTCCAGCTGCTATTACCCAGCGAAATGATTCTTCCGCTGTGGTGGATTCTTCCTTCTCATTTGATAAACCTCCTTATCCTCAGTCTCCAGTTAATATTATGAAACAACATGATTCCTCTGCTGATATGGATTGCTCCTTTACTGTTGAACCTCCTTCAGAACAGTCTCTAATTGCTCTTCAGCCACATAATTCATCTTTGGAAGTTAATTCTTCTTCTGATCAGATTACTACTGTTATAATCCACCAAAATAATTCTTCTGCTCACGCAAATTCGTTCACAACACCTGAGAGGAATACAGCTGCTTTTATCCAACACAACGTTCTTACAGTAACAAGAAACGAAAGTGATTTTTGTTTGGCCTCAATGTCTACAAGGAAATCATCCTCTTTGAAATCAGATGCACCTTCTTCTAAACGGTCTCCAGCTTATTTTTCTGTCGCGACTTTGACCTCTGATGATGTCTCTTCTTCAGAACAGCTTCCAGCTGACATCCAGCAACATGATTCTTCTGCCGACATGAATTCTACCTCCAATTTATTGGATAAACCTCCTTCTGAACAGATTCCAGCTGCTATTACCCAGCAAAATGATTCTTCCGCTGTGGTGGATTCTTCCTTCTCATTTGATAAACCTCTTTATCCTCAGTCTTCAGCAAATAATCAGCAACATGATTCTTCTGCTGCCATAAATTTGCTTTCCACGTCATCTAATGAGCCACAGTCTGAACAGTCTCCACCTATTATTATTCAACAACATGATTCCTCTGATGATATTGATTGCTCCTTTACTGTTGAACTTCCTTCAGAACAGTCTCTCATTGCTCTTCAGCCACGTAATTCATCTGTTGACGTTAATTCATCCTGTAATCAGATTCCTGATGTTACAATCCACCAAAATAACTCTTCGGCTCTCACAAATTCATCTACTGCCTCATCTGACGTACCTGTTGCTATGTTGATATCAGCTGGCTCGTCGGCAAATATTTCATGCTCGGTAAACCCGAAAAGTTTTTAGTACTGAAAACACAAGCCTTTCTATGGTCACTAACAACACAACATCGGAATATTTTCCAGACGCCGGAGATTTAACAGGTGAAATCTGCAGCTCAGCAAATGTTTCAGACAAACTAGATTGTAGTGTGCAGCTTATAAACGATCCTTTGAAAGTTTCCGACGTGATAGTGCCACATAGAAACCGGACATTAAAAAAACATTTCTGCTTATTTTGCCATACGTTGCAAGCTCATTTACCTAGACATTTTTTCAATAAACATATATCGGAAAACAAAGTTAAGGAAGCTTTCAGTATGCCACCTAAATCGAAAGAACGTTTGGCTATAATAGAGTCTTTGAGAAAACAAGGCGATTTTCTCCACAGCACTTCTTCAAATTACAACAGCGGTATCCTTATTGTAAGCAGGCGGCAACAAGCTAAAAGTAAAAAAGGACCAGATGAATATATTTGCTGCAAAACCTGCAAGGCATTTTTTTCAAAACAGTCATTGTACGTTCACCGAAAAAAATGTGGTGCAAAGAAAGCCAGAGATAATGTTGCGTGTAGCAAAAAGTTAACACAATACATTCATTCGAGTGCAAACTATACACTGCGAACGAAAATTTTTCCAATATTAAGAAATGATAACGTAACAAGGGCCATTCGGTATGACGAGTTAGTAATCAAATTTGGAAATAAACTGGCAAAAAAATATACACTAAGTCATCAGCATGATATGATACGGGCAGATTTAAGATTATTAGGGCGATTTCTGATCGAAGTAAAAAAATTTAACAGCAGTATTGAACAGCTAAAAAACATTTTTAAACCACACTTATTTGACACTTGCTTAACAGCACTCCGAAATGTAGCAAATTGGGATAATTAATAAATAAAAAAGCTTTAGATGACCAGCATAACCAAAAACGGAATAAAAAGGTCATATTACCAACTAAGCAAGATATCAAAAAACTTTATATGTACCTAAAAAATAAAATGTTTGATTCAATTAATGTACTTGAAAAAAAATTCGATGTTAATTGTTGGAATGAACTAGTAAAATCATCATTAATATTTATTCAAATATTCAATAGAAGACGTGCTGGAGAAATTGAACGATTGACAATTAATAGCTATCTTAACAAAGAGGTAATAACGGAAAATGTAGAGGAGGATATTCTCAACGGTATGTCAAAGGAGTCTCTCGCATTTGCGAAACAATTTGCTCGCTTAACATTAAGAGGAAAACGAAACAGAACTGTAAGCGTTCTTTTGAGCCCCTTATGCACTAAATCAATAGATATGATTCTAAAATACAGGGAAAATGCTGGGGTAACAGATAATGAATATATTTTTGCCAGAAAGGTGGCATCAAAATTTGCGAAACCATATTACAGAGCATGTCCACTACTTAAGCAATACTCAACAGAATGTGAAGCAGAGAATCCTGAAAGTTTAAGAGGAACATACTTAAGAAAACACATTGCCACCTACACTTCATTACTTAATGTAGAAGAGGCGGCAATAGATAAGCTCGCAAATTTTATGGGACATCATGAAGATATCCATAAGTCTATCTATAGAGTTCCAATTCCAGTCGCAGAAATCACCAGCGTTTCGAAGCTGCTGATGTCAGCTATAGGAGCTGAGGATGAAGAAGAAGATGAAGAAGAAGAGGACGAAGAGTATAGAGAGAACGAAGATACAACTACAAGTGCAAGTTCAACTTCAAAAAAAAGGCGAAGTAGTAAGTATAAAATGTTTTCAAACTAAGATACTAAATGTAAGATTTACTTGCTATTTTATTTTAAAGATAAAAATCTTTATTAGAGTTATGTAAAGTAGTTATATACCCCTGTTACGCTTTACAACTCAGCTCAGTTTGGTTCTCTGAGATACAACTCAACTTTCAACTGATGAGTTGTAATTTGAAACAACCGAAGAATAGTTGAGTTGTAAACCGTAATAGGGGCCATAATTATTTCTCTATTTTTGTCGACGACTTTATCATTTGTTTACCTACAATTTGTGGTTGCAATTCTTAAATGCAGATCATTTTGAAAACATTTATTTGACAAACTATGTTGTTATTTATAACAGCTTATCCATACGGTAAAACTAAACGCACAAAGTGGAGTGAAGAGGAGAAGGAAACTATTTATAAAGTGTTTGGCGATTTAAAAAAACTAGAGAAGCTACCATGCATGCAGGAATGTTTCAAGGCAATTCGGGCAAATAGTGCCTTATCCCAGAGAACACCGGCACAATTGAAGACATGGATAGACAACCAGAGACGATACACAAAATAGGTAAACAATTTTATTTATTGCAAAGAGTGAATTTTTGTTAAGTATATTAAGATTCGAAAGGTAATATATATTTCATATATAATAAAATTTTTAATGCTCTTTTATTCCTTTTCTTTTAATTTTAGCATCAAAAGTGATTGTGGAACAAAGCAATGTCAAATGAAGGGTATAAAAATGTGGATATCAGTCGTTAGGTCTAAGCGTTTTGTATTTATCTTCAATTTTTTATAAAACTATGTTTAATTACTTTTGTTAATTTTATATATACAATTGCTATAATAATTTGTAATGCCTCAATGTGTGCTGTGTACATTATTTTATTGAGATTTTTGTGTAATGAAATTTATAAATTTTTTGTTTTAATATGCATAAATATAAATATATCTAGGAACCATTTGGCTTAGCTTTAGAGTCCCAAACTAAGGTATTAAAGAAAATGACCCAAATATTGTCACTTCCGATTATTCCGGGAGAAAAAAAGCCATAGAGACATTTCAAAAAGGCATTATTACTTCTAACAACGCACTAATAATGTTACAAAATTATGTAGAAAGGTACAACATGACGTACTTGGTGACTAACCGACTAAACCAAGATGTACTGGAACATTTCTATAGTGCAATTAGGAGCAAAGGTGACCATCCGTCTCCAAGAGATTTTAAGTATAGACGTCGAAAATGTATACTAGGTAAGTTTATACTTGGTACTACTATATGTACATACATATATTTATATATGTACATATTTTTTTTTAATTTTTAGCGAGAAATACGGAGTACTTAAATTGCACAGGAAATGTAGAAAATGATATCATTGATTGGCTCAACTCATCACGAGCAAATGTTGGAGCTGCAAAACCCTGAAGAAAAATTTGAAGAACTATCAGAGGAAAACTTTGAAGATTTTGTTGAAGAACTGCCAGATGAAAATGAATTTATCGACTTTGATGGATCGAACTTATATGAAATTGGTATTCTTCAAGAGGATGCTTTAGAATACATATCTGGTTACATAATAAAAAAGCTGAATCTTGAAGAATGCGAAAGTCATGAAAGTTCCTTTTCATGGGTTGACCAAGTATCAAAGCTGTCACTTAAAAAACAAAAAGACAGCTTTTACCCAAAATTAGCTGGAATTAATATTGCGAAGGGCAAACGGCGATAAAATATCATACTGCCGCAACTTAAAGCAAAACTTGCTAGACAATAGTAAATCTGTAAACGTGCCAGACAACATAAAAAAATTCATTTTCGAGTTAACAGAAGACTTAAAGAACAAAAGTCGAAACAGAAACTATTAGGACTGCTTAAAATAAAAATTTAAAGATATGTAAGTGGCTATTTTTTGTTTAAGACTTTAAAATGAGTTTTTGTTTAATGCAGTAAAATCTCTTTTACCCTTGTAAAACTGCTTATAATAATGGGAAAAATCTGCGCAGCTTCTAAATCATAATCATGAAAAAGCGAAAACTCTAGTCATCGCAAAGGGAAGTATTTGTCACTCTTTGTTAATAGTATTTGTTAAACTATTAAATTTTTATTAACAACTATTTTTTTTCATGATATTTGTTAGGTAAATTCATTAAATGTTAAATTATTAATTGTATCAATACGAAATACATAACTATATGCACTTTTAAATTTCAGAATAACGTTTAATTGCGAAGCGGATACTATAGATAGTCTGGGAGAAGTTTAAGTGTCAAAAAGCCGAAAAATATTCTGTAAGTTTACTGATGATACAGAGTTTTGCATGTATTTTTGAATAAAAAATTCCATGAAAAATGGTGAATTTAAGGGGAATCCCCTTTTTCAAATCATGATTGAAACTAAATATCATGAAAATTAATGCGAAACGGAAGTCCATGATATAAGTATTTCGTTTTGAGTATTTGGAAGTATGTATAAATAAAAATAAACTTGTAAGCTATTTTTATAAATTTTTTTTAATTTTTGTAAATAAAATATCATGATTGATTTGGTAGTATAAGTAAAAATAAACTTGTAAGCTGTTTTTATAAGGTGTTTAGATTAAGTTTTTATAAATAAAGAAGAGTTAAAATTGACTGTTTTTTTCTTCTTTCTTATAATTTTAGGAACCCACAATGAATTAGAATTTTAGATATAAGAAATGTTGTTTTAAACCTTTCAAATTTTGAAAATGTGACGAGTTATTCCAAGGCAAATGAAAATTTGCCTCGCAAAACGATATTATGTTAGAAACTCGAGACTTAACAATTATAGGCCATAGAATGCCTAAAAATGTACAAAGTGATGTTTTATCACAAAACAATATCTTATCAGAACATGAAAAAGATAGTGAAGGAAAACTTTTCGAAGATAATCCAAAAAGCTTGGAATTGGAAAGTTTTCCAATGGAACAAGCTCTTATAACAGCGTTGTTATCTGATCTTGATGAAAGTTTGGAAACTCTAAATATTTCAAATAAAAATTTTAATAAAGCAGAGTGTATTAATGAACTTAATAGAATAGAAAATGAAGAAGAAAATTGTTTTAGTTTAGAAAAATTTACAAAACCATCTAAAATACGTAATTCAGATTTTGAATTTAACGATAATTTTAAAGCACTTTTACAAAATTCGTTAAAAAAATTTAAAGAAGATTTTGTTCAAGACTTTAAATCTATTGTACTCGACTTACAATGTAACATTAAAGAGATTTTGACACATAACATGTCAAGTGCTAACGAAATTAAAACATTGTTAAACGAAATTTTAAGTAATAATTAATTTCTCTTAATACTACACTAAGTAGTAAAAATAAAATTCAGGAAAGTTCTCCCAAAGTATCTATAATCGAAAAAAAGAAACGTGATCATACACTCAGTCCATTTGAGATAACAGATGAGTCTCCAAATGTATCAGAATTTTTAAAATACAGAAAAACACCAAACCCAAAAGAAAAATGCAAAAGAAATGTTATACGTACAATATCTAAAAATACGAAACCTAACCGAAAATTTAAAGCTAATATTTGGGATTGTAGTTTTTCTGTTGATTTGTTGTTGACATGTAGTAAAAAGTAAGCTTAAGGGAAATAAGGCATATTTGTTCAGAAAGCAACAAATTTTGGATGCCGCTGATGATATTGCTGAAAAAGGCAATTTATAAAATATCCATAAATTAGAAACATTGAGAAAATGTAAATCTGAGCTAAATCATGATGGATATTATCTCCCATATCCATTTTATTCTCTGTATTTAATGCTTCACTCTTTACAGTGTATACTTTGGAAAAGTATACTTTTGAGACAATCTCAAGTAATTTAAAAATCCTGGAAGATTCCAAATTTACATTACATTTGGATGCTTCAGGAGAAATCGTAAAAAGTTTAATATGTGCCAAAAAAAGGATTCTAACATAAATTAGTTTTACGCACTTGGAAATTAAAAAAGATACTACCTATCACAGAAGCAATTCTTTCTGCACATACTCTAAAGGAAATATGTGACTATTTAGATAATTTAAAATTATCTCTGCAAGAGCACAAAGTTAAATATCTGTTCAAGCCACCCTATGTCAAAGAGCTTGTACTGACGTAAGTGCAGTACTAAAAAGTTTTAACAATCAAACATTGTTAGAGTATTTTAACGCTTGTGCTGCATTTTTAAATAATTTGAAAACAAATTCAAATGCAAAACCAGATTTTGTTATACTACAATGGTGCAAATGTCATTATATACATATAATTTGCAAGGATTTAAATGCGAAATTGGGCAAAAACCACATTTTAAGGAATCTATTAAAAAATGCATTAGAAGCTGCTTTTAGTTTAACTATTGATGAATGCCAACAATGGTTTAAACATATTTTTATAATTTTGCTTACTCCTTACAAAAACCATAATTTAGAAAACAGAAAACGTCATTGTTTAACAGAGATTGACACAGAAAGCACATTCAAGGAATATAATCTTTGAGACAATGAAAAGTTGATCCATTAGAATCAATAGCAAGAAATAGTCCATTCCAAAAGATGTTCTTATCTATTTATAGTGAAATTGAAAATGATGTTAAAAATATCAATAAAGGGTATTCCCTTAATGAATATCGGCATGATGAAATTTGTGTTTATATTAAATAAATATTGCCCTTTTATTGTTCTTTGGACCAATGTTATGAGTATTCATGTTGATCCATCAGAAGAACATATAAGCAATGCTCCAGTTGAATTCACATATTTTTTGCAAAAAAATATAATTCTGCCACAAAAATCTGTAAGAGCTGATGTTTTTGTTAATTTATGAGAATAGATTATCTTAGTTCACTCAAAAAACTGCGCTACCATTACAAAATGTTTAGTTCAATGGACAAAGAAATTGAAGATACAACCACTTCTTTAAATGAGTATAATGAAATTGATCTTAACAGAAAACTTCACAAAGAACATTCTTACATTACTTCAACACCTAATGTGAAAAATCGTGAAGAGGATAACTCATTGAATTTCAATGTTGAGGTAATCGAAAAAGATCACAGTTATACACCAATAACTTTAAAATCTGAACCAGAAAAAGAATGGGGTAAAATAAATTCCGATAAACAAAGAGCAATACGACCTAAAATGATGCTTAAGTCAAAAACAAGTAAAAAAATAATGAAAATTCGTAAAAATAAAATCAAATGGATTTTGTACCACAAAGGAGAATTTTTTCTTATTTAAGTTCGATTTACTTTTTTCTGAAGTTAACAATGTAACAGATAATGTTGGTTTCATCTTTTATGATAGCTTAGACACTTCACACTGGAGTTCTTTAAATAAAGGTGAGCAACTAACAAATTTTGTTTTAAATGCTTGAAAAAATGCATCTATTAGTAAGATATCATCCTGATTTACTGTTTGTACCCATTTTGCATTTTCGTCATTATACTTTATGTATGTTCAAGTTTTCTTCACATGAATTTTTTTACATAAATTCATTTGAAAGTGAAAACGGCTATACGAGAATTTTGTCAACACACTCGGAGAAGAAAAGTCTTTATGGCGATATTGTCCAATATTTGAAAGAGATATACAAAAAGATAACTCAAGTTGTGGCATATATGTTTTAATGTATGCCTCTAAAATTCTTAAAAACGAGCCTTTAAAAAATTTAGATGACCCTAATAATTTTCGAAAAATAATTAAGAAATTATTATTGAAGCATCAAGGTGACAAAACTAGATTTTGTGTACAGTGCGAGTATATGAAATAATGGGTGATTTTTTTGAGGTTAGGATTTTCATGCATTAGTATTTGACAGATCACGCGAGATTTCAGACATGGTGCCAAAGAGAAAGATGCTCAGTATGCTTTGACATTTCATCATGAATAGACTTACTAACGAGCAACGCTTGCAAATCATTGAATTTTATTACCAAAATCAGTGTTCGGTTCGAAATGTTCAAATGTGACAAATTTTGTTCAGCGATGAGGCTCATTTCTGGTTGAATGGCTACGTAAATAAGCAAAATTGCCGCATTTGGAGTGAAGAGCAACCAGAAGCCGTTCAAGAACTGCCCATGCATCCCGAAAAATGCACTGTTTGGTGTGGTTTGTACGCTGGTGGAATCATTGGACCGTATTTTTTCAAAGATGCTGTTGGTCGCAACGTTACGGTGAATGGCGATCGCTATCGTTCGATGCTAACAAACTTTTTGTTGCCAAAAATGGAACAACTGAACTTGGTTGACATGTGGTTTCAACAAGATGGCGCTACATGCCACACAGCTCGCGATTCTATGGCCATTTTGAGGGAAAACTTCGGAGAACAATTCATCTCAAGAAATGGACCGGTAAGTTGGCCACCAAGATCATGCGATTTGACGCCTTTAGACTATTTTTTGTCAAGTCTAAAGTCTACAGAAATAAGCCAGCAACTATTCCAGCTTTGGAAGACAACATTTCCGAAGAAATTCGGGCTATTCCGGCCGAAATGCTCGAAAAAGTTGCCCAAAATTGGACTTTCCGAATGGACCACCTAAGACGCAGCCGCGGTCAACATTTAAATGAAATTATCTTCAAAAAGTAAATGTCATGGACCAATCTAACGTTTCAAATAAAGAACCGATGGGATTTTGCAAATTTTATGCGTTTTTTTTAAAAAAAAAGTTCTCAAGCTCTTAAAAAATCACACGTTACAAAACAACAGGTATTGGTATATGCAAAGACTGTGGTTATTACATATGTGAAAACATCAAATATAAGCATTGGATAAAAAATTCCGATATTTGTAAAATAACTTCTCAAAATATATTATTAATATAAATGTAAAATATTTAACACAATCTGTGATATATATATAAAATAGTTATAAAAATTAAAATGTATAGTATTAGGCCTATTGGGGACGCCAGCCATAAAAAATAATTGGCAACGTATATTTCATAGTACCTCTTGGGTTGTGTGGAAAACTATGCATTTTAGCTACATATGTCTAAAAACACGCCTACTACATTTTTTGTAATACAACAAATATTAAAATTTATAGGTCGATTATGGATAGTAACCCAACCTCAGTTGCGTTGTCAAAAAGCAACGCAACTGGAAAAAAATTGATATTATGTAAGGCAACTTTTTTCAGTTGCCATAAAGTTATCGATAATGCTATTTTAACAGACTAGCAACTGGAAATAAATGTAAACAATTAAATAGTTTTTAATAAATAACAAACAAAAAAATTATTATATCGTATCTAGTTTTATCCAATCGATTCTTTTTGAAATTATTATCCAGACTCTTTAAAAATGTTTTCGTGTTCCACCCAAGGCACTCTTAAATGACACTCTTAAAAAATATAGCTTCATTTTAGCGCAATTTCAGGAGGTCGCTGTTTCGTGTGTTCTTGTGGTTTGGTTTCGTGGTTTTTTTTTCAGTTTTTTTCGGTATGGGGTTTTTTCGGTAAGTAAATTTAAATATCCTGGCAAAGTAAGTTCTTTTCTTGTTAGTTATTTTTTTATTTGAAACATTTTTTTTCTAGGAACCATTTGGCTTAGCTTTAGAGTCCCAAACTAAGGTATTAAAGAAAATAACCCAAATAATGTCACTTCCGATAATTCCGTGGGAAAAAAAGCCATAGAGACATTTCAAAAAGGCATTATTACTTCTAGTATATGAACAAAATTAATCGCATTTAAAACATACATATGTACATAAATATGATCTTCACGAACATAATAAAACTAAGAATACATTATAACACCCGAAAGTTAAAGTTTTCTTTTTTATAAACTTTCTTTTACTTAAAGCAAAACATTTACAATTTTTCAACTTTATTCTTCTTTAAATTTTTTGGCAGATGCTTTTGACATTGAAAGAATATTTTACACAAACAAAATGTATGCAGTGTTGTATTGATTTACGCCGCGAGTCTACCTTGTTTATTATGCCATGTGTTATCGTTTAGAAATTTTTCTAAAAATGGTTTGGTATTATGGGACACAGATAACTGACCAGATTACCCACTTGTGACGTTTAAAAAAGTACATTATCATTTGCACTTGCAGCTTTAAAGCAATGAGTAAGAAGTACCAGCTATATGTTGCCATTACTAACATATGTTTTCACTTAAGTAAACAAAAATTGGAAACAAAATTTTAACAAAAATTATATTTTCTTAATAATATTTAAATTAAAGTGGTACAATAATTTCGTTAAAAGTTATTAAAATATATTACGGTTGGGCAAAGCGCAGTTAAAAGTTACAAAAATACAACATGATCATAAAGTTGGAAAAAATGTGCAATAAAAGTTTTTTAAGTGGCATTTGTTCAAAAAGTCTCAATGTTAAAGAGAATTCAAGGAAAATTTGGACACAAATGCAATTGGAAGCGGAGAAGTCCCGTCTAAATTATTTGATTCCTTATGGTCAACAATTTTATACATGTATGTGACTTCATAAGGGTTGTGCAATATACATAGATGCTTATGTGCATTACATGAATGGTTCTCCGGCGAATTGCACGTTAGCAACTAGAACATAAGGAAATGTTCTTTTACATGATAATGGCGGTGAGAAATAAAAAGATTATTCCGTCGATGCCCTATATGTATAATGATACTTTATGATATTATTTAAAACCAAATCTAACGTTTTAAGGGATTCGTGTGGAATTAAGGACCTAAGAAACGAAAACCTAAAACAGTATACAACTATATTTCATAAATATGTATAAATAAGAGTCTTTGTCAGCAAACGAACTAAATCATCTACAATCAAACAAAATACTAGATTAGTAAAATAAATGCAAAAATCTGCTACAAAAATTTATAACTACAACCGAAAATGTGTGTAGGGAATTTTGATGCATCTTCATATTTAGTTTCTTTTTTAGTAAAATGGATTCATTGAAAAGTTGTAAAATTTTACATGAGCAATGATCCCTATGATTATTGATCTTATTAATCAACCACGACCGCCTTAACAGCAATGAATAAACGTTTATTGCTCGATAAAGAAAATAAGGTAAGCATATCAATCTGAATATACTGTTATATATACGAAAAATATATTGCATTTTAATTTTAGGTAAATTGCGCCACTAGTTCACATAATGTTTTTGTGGGAGATTTAAGTCCTGAAATAGAAACCGAAAGCTTTACTTAACTGGCCCATTACACGCTATTCTCAAAACATGAATTCAAATACGCCATCATTTCGTTTGTGAAAAAAGCAGGAGCAGGGATTGGTGCACGTTGCATTCGTACCAACATTCGTTCAATTCGAAAGCTTGCTCTACCACATAATCATTAATATTAAATGATGCTGCACTAAATTACATAAAAATACATATTTTTAGTTTAATTGAATTTAAATAGAAAATTTATTTTCAGTTTTCATATTTAGTTTTGGATTTTAAGTGAACATTTTAAATAAAGTAATTTATGTATTTTTATTTTCTGGTCTTATTAATGTTTTGTTTCTAATTTCAAGTAACGTTAACAGCAGAAAATGGTGAACGTAATACATAACAGTTTGCAGTTGTTGGAGATATTTGTACCATCTTTTTCAATTTATTAGTATAAGTAGATAGTTAAGGAAGAAGATTACAATTAAAAGATACATGTCATCGTTTCCAGCACCAGTTTTTTTTTGAAGGGAATGTCACCAATAGGTAATTTGGTTAGATTAAAATACGACTGAAATTAGAAAAAACAAGTTACATATGTACATATATTAAAAAACCAAAAGGAAACTTGTAACATATTTATTTACCTTGAGATTTTAGTCACCATTAACAAAACAGACCTGCCAACACAAGGTAATTATGTATCTATCCAATGTAAGAACCTGCTTAAATAATAAATAAGACATATTTCCAGCAAGACGATATTTTTGTAACATATCATTTTACATAAATCAAAGTAAATAATTCCAATTGTCTTTAATTCACTTTAAAATTTAACAAATGTAATATGTACACTTGGTTGGATTTTTCGGGAACTGAAGAAATTTCTTCCCTTTTGAACAGCCCATTATGCATCTGCGACTCCTGAAATAGCTAAAGAATTTAATTAAAAACAAATTAGTTTGAATAGAAAACCTTTGTTATAGTTACATTTTTTTCCTGTTGGATCCCTGTTGTTTTATTTCCTTTTGTTTGTTTCCTTTTATTTATTTGGCTGACTTTGGATGATATTTCTTCAAATTTTATTTTTGCCACAAATTATTTAAAGCTATTTATAAAACAATTAATTTTACACACAAATCAAATTTTATTAAAATTTTCCACCAGTTTCACAAAGTATTTTGTAAACAATAAAATGTCAAATTGCAGTTACATATAACCAGAAAGAGATATTAATATAAGTAAAGCATTAACTCTTGCTATCCCTTTCAAACGAAAGCTGTGATCTGGTAACACTCCAATTTTCGTGTCTTATCTGGTCTGATTTGTGTTATGGGATATTAAATTTCTTTCCGTATTATTTCACATTTTGATAACATACTGCTTTTACACTACATATCACATTTTCTAATTAGATTTAAGTATTTGATAAGTCTCAATACTCAGTGTGAAAATGGCTTAAAGCTCTTAGCTTTATTGTCTTATAATTTTAATTGTAAGCTAGTACAATAATAAATAAATAAAAACACAAAAGAACGCAAGAAATGTGACACAGATTTTCATTTTATAATTTAAAAATATTTAAAACAAAATTGTCAAAAATAATTTTATTTTTGATTTTGGGGATATTTTGCATTTACATTAGCTCTGTTCAGTAAATGAAAGTTAGTACTAATTGTTACTGGAAAAGCGTTCACTAACTCGAAAAACTAGCAACGAGAGAGTAAAACAAGATAATAAAAACGTGAGAGAAAAAAAATTACTTGCAAGTTTTTGCTAAAGAATTTGTCAATCAGCTGTTCCGGATTTTCATACATATTCAACATATTTTTTTTGGAATAATGGTATGAAAAAGTATGGCCAAACTTTAACTCGAAAACGCATGCTATTGTCACATCAAAAATGTTTTAGTTTATATGCAAGGTACGACGCCTACTGTTCCCATCCAATCTGTTTTTTGCTAGACTATGCGTAATAATAAAATAATTATTAGATAAGTAATGATTTTTTATATACCACCACGCCCACATTCCCAATCCAGTTTGAATTTTGGTAGACTATGCGCATTAACATAGGCGTTAATCCTGCAAAACTTTAAGGATAGCAACGCGATGATAAGTATTTACTTTGTATGGGAGGTGCCACGCCCACGTCGAATATCAAAAAAAGTTCCCTATTTTACCAACTGTTTATCTAATAACAAACTGTGAAAGTTTCAGAAAGATCGGTTCACTGCTGTAGGCGGCTATAGCTTTGCGACATATAGAGAGATAGATATGTATATAGAATACAGTTCCTTTACCCTAATACCATATACTAATAGTTTTTCTGACAATATTAAGTGAATAACAAGGTCAAAGGATTTAGAAAAATGTTAAAATAGGGCTGTAACTTTACTAAAACCTCTGTCCATATACATATATAATCCACCCACATTATGAATTTCTTTAGGGATTGAAATAATCTCATGAAGTTTTAGTGCTCCCAGATTTATTGCTCGATCACCTAAAGAGTTCAACTTTTTTGCTAAGAAAGGTGCTATAATTTTATATAATTTGCTTGTGCATTTTTATGACACAATAATTTTATTGCTTATGATTAACAACCATATTTTCGTTTGCACAATACAAGGCGAATTCATACCAGATGGAGTTGATAGCCCAGCTGATTGTTTTTTGCTCTCGTTTTTTTGCTAATGTCTTGTCAAAAATACATTCCCTACAAGAACAGTGACCATCAATTGAGCAATCATTTGATTGTCACTGATGAGAAATTATTTCTCATTGCGCAGAACAGAGCTATCATCACGTTATTAAGGGCATGGTACAAAAATTAGGCAAACATTTGTGTACGTGTGATTTTGCATCTCTCTCGAACTTATTAACTCTTTGGACTAATGAGCATATCTCTGTACTGCTCACTCTACTGCTTTTTACTTATCAACTATTCTGTAAAAATTAATCAACGATGACTACTCAAACTAGATAAATAAACCCCTCACAGCTGACTAAGCGAAATTGTGCAAAAACAGATTCAATATTTTTATATTTATTAAAATACATTTTAAAATTAGTTTATAAATATTTATTTAATATATAATTTTACATATTTAAATAGTTTTATTCGCTCAATAATGACTGCGTTCTACTGCGATTCGTAGGAATTTTTGAAATTCAATCGCTCCCTGCTACTGTAAAGCATCTGAAATATGAATAAATATATAAGTTATAAATATTTTAAGATAGATCAAAGTATGTACATACCTCGAGGATGACTATCAACTCACATAAGCTTCCCGGAAGCATTTTTTCTCATCTACCTTTCTCATTGTACTTCTCCCGGACGTTGATTTTAGCTTATATAAATATGCATGTAGTCTGTGAAGAACAAAATAATAAAGAAAAAATTTGAATAAGTTACTATTGCTTGAGTGAAATTTGCTGTCCTTAATTTCAGCTCTACCTCTTCAGCAGCCACAAGGGTCGTCAAGTAAAGAAGGCTGGCCACTCCATGTTAACACACTCTATATTTTTAATAACTTTTCTATGCACCAAACTACTTTTCACATTTATTTTCTTTTCATATTTATTTTAATATTTTAAAAACACACGGATATATTTTACAATTTACAACTCAATTTGCAGTGGCAGAGTTGTATTTTACAAAAAATTCAACTCTGCTACTCACATTCCACACATTTTTTATTTTTGTGTATATATGAGTTTTCATTGTTCATGTGTTAAATTCAATCATCCATTTCTTGTAAGGTTGTTTCAAGGCGAATTCATACCAGGTGTAGGCAGTAGAGCAACAACTACAACAAAACAACAACTTTGACATTAGATTAGCAGATATGAAACAATGTATTTTTGACAAGACATTAGCAAAAAAACGAGAGCAAAAAACAATCAGCTGGGCTATCAACACCACCTGGTATGAATTCGCCTTGGGTTGTATCATATCTGCTAATCTAATGTCAAAGTTGTTGTTTTGTTGTAGTTGTTTACTGCTCACACCTGGTATGAATTCGCCTTGGCACAATATAAGTAAAATAACAGGTGGCATTACCTTATAATGTCAATGTGCTTTTCTTTTTGCATTCATAGAAACAACGTTTTTCACCAATTAAGGGTTTTAGTCAGTTGTAAATTAAAGTTCAATTAATTTCATAATTGTTTCAAATATACATATATATTTGTTTAAAACCGCCTAAAAAATTATTTATTATATATATAAGTTTGTCATTCCGTGTGTAATTTCTACAATATTCATTTCCGACCCCATTAAGTATATATATTCTGGATCCTTATACATAGAGAAGTTGATTAAGCGATGTCCACCTGTCCGTGTTAGTGTTGTAATGTCATTTGCCAAGGCACCAGAAGAGATACAAAAAAATTAAACCACACCAATATGTCAGGCATAGTTTCGAAAATTTTGGTATTGCAATTCAGCAACATCGGATCATTCCTTTGGAGGCTGCGGGCCAAAAACCACGGCCACCTATATTTTTTCACGTTTTTTTTTTAATTTTTTTCGGCTTTAATGATTCTGTTTTGCCTTTTTTGTCAAATAAATATTAGACTGCGACAGATAGATCGCAAGGAGTGCATACAGATCTCGGGGGATCAATACCCCCTGCAAGGGGCGATTATTTTTATATGGTAGGGTTTTTCTGCTTTGATTTGTATTAAAGACCTTAATAGAAAGCAATACACATAGAGGTAGCCAATGGACCCACAGGGTACCTACTGACAAATAGGAGCAGTTAAAAGGGCTCCCGTTGTGTCAATATGAGGAAATATTTTTTTTGTAAGGATTACTTTTTCCTTTAGTCTGACCATTCTAACTCAATATAGATTGCAGAAAGATCCTAAATTTAACAAAAAAAATTTTTAAATTTTTAAACAAAAATTTATAAAAAAAATTTTAAAATTTTTTTTCAAAAATATTTACAAAAAAATTTACAAAGCATTTTCAAAAAGATATTTTACAGAAAAATATTCGAAAAAAAAATTTTTTAAAAAATTTTCCAAAAAATTTTCGAATAAAATTTTTAAAAAAATATTTTTACAAAAAATTTTTACACACAATTTTCGAAAAATTAAAACAAAAATTTCAATATTTCTTTGAAAATGAAAATCATGACTGTAACATAACATATATTAAATATTAAGAATATACATATGTATGTATGTGTGTATATAGAGTAACATATTTTTTTAAATGCGTTTGATTTTGAAATAGATGATATCTCTGCTTTAAAACCTAGGTGCATTAAACACATAGACATCATCATTATACCGACTACAAACTGTCAAAAATAAAACGATTATTTTGAAGTCAGCAAAGCTACATAGCTACATGGCCACCGTTGTGTGTCGTCAACTTAGGCTAGTTTCTATTTTATTCAACAAAAGAAAATGTCACAAAATTGTAAATTACAAATTCATATACAAACAAAAAGTTTTGGAGGAAATATTTATAATTTTTTGAAAAAGTTATTTAATTTTATAAAAGCAAAATAAGTATTTCCACAACTTTATTTAAGTAAAGAGTCAACAATATGGATAATACTGTATATGTCTGTATAAATAAAATCACCGTGGTGAAGGGTATAGAAGATTCGGCACGGCCGAATATAGCACTTTTACTTGTTTTCCCTTATTTTGTTACAAAATTATTTTCATTTTTTGAATCTATGGTAACATTGTGGAGAGAATTAACGGCAAAATTCATGATTAAAAGTAAGTTTTTTACAAGGTCTTTAGGACCCTTTTCTAGATTAATTATGTATT
>CATIVE010000487.1:0-22344 GCA_949628195.1 Phasia obesa
TTACACAGTAAAAAATTTTGTATTCATTTTAACACCGAGCCGGTGTGTATATATAACAACACCAAAAAAGAACTAAATTTATTCCATTATGGTTTAAATATAAAGAGATTAAATTAGAGAGAAAATAAAATGAGAGAGAGAGTAAATTTCAACTTCAGGAGCATAAGATAACACCAATATTTATTACCTTTAAATGGTTTTTTGGTGTTACAATAAAACCAAATTATTAACATTTAATAAATATCAAGCATACTTTTTTCAAAATTAGGTTTTAATTTTATAAGCTTTTGAATAAGCATTACACCGAACCAAGTGTTATTTTAAATATTTTTAAGAATTGGAATAATAACATTCGGAATATATTGTATTCTTGGGTAGGTGTAAATTTTAACACCCAGCTGTATAGATTGTATGCTAAACGGGTTTTATTTTTTGTAGGCGTGGCTAAAAATACCGCCCTTTATTAATAATAAATAAAACAAATTAAATTTCCTTTTCATAAATTTTATTTTTACAGTAGTTAATCTAGTTAGTAGTTTGCTATAATATCAGGAGTTAAGAGGTATATTCTAGAATTAATTATATAGTATTCATAAGGCCTTAAAAATTCTACCTCTTTAAAATTAATTATTTTTAATACATTTTGAGAAGTTATTTCATATGCATTTAGGATTCTGTCTAATTCTTTACTTATATACATTTCTAAAAGCAAATGAGGTTCTTCATTTACTACATATATTTGCTTAATTTTACCAAACATGAAAAATTCGCTTTCTTTTTTTAAATATAAAACAAATGAGGGTCTATAAATGTAACCATATCGTAATTCAAATTTATTACTTGCAAATACTTGTGATCCGAAAGTTAAGCCCAAGGTGTTATAAAAATAATTTTGAAATTCAAAACTTAATTCTTCGAGGTCAATCAAAGACAGTTTATAAAACACAAATTTATTTTTAAAGGATAAATTTTCCCATTTGACACTGATTTTTGTTTGATATCTTCTGGCAAGAGTTTTACATAAATTTTTGTAATTATTTATTACCGGTACATCCTTAATAAACTCACGATGCTTAGCTTCATATCTCATTGACCACGTATGAATAAGTGGTCCTAGCTTCTTAATAACTGAGGGATAATGAGTTATAAAGTGATGCTTTGGCAAAAGTGTTTCATTATAATCTTCATAAATACTTTTTAAATGAATTTGTATTTCATTTCTAAGTTCTTTTATGTATTCATGACTAATCGATGTAGTCATGGTTATGTTAACGATCCTTATGAGAGAGATGATTCCGTTCCACAAATTAGGTAAATTATTATAAATGTTGTGAAAAATAAATGGGAAGTGTAAAATGAGGCACAAATTTCACCATAGCGAAGTTCAAAATCAAATAAAATCTATAAAAATATATATAGTAAATTAGAAAATATATACAACTATATATAATTTGTTACCAATGAAGAATCAAATACGAATATCGGAAAAGCCTGTAATACGTTTACATCAGGAGTGCAATATTTAATTCTTGCCTTTAATGTTTGCTGCAGCTTTTCTTTTACAGTAGTTAATTGTTCAGTAACTAAGCAATTTTGAAAAAAATGAAGATCTTCTTGACTTATAATTTCATCGTCGCTAGCACTGTCACTTTCAGGGGGTTTTCTTACTTCTGTAGTTGCTGTCGACAACTTGCGCCTCTTAGAGTTAAAATTTTTTAACTTTGCAACTAAATAGCCAGTATTGGTATTAGGGTTAAAAAATAAATCCTTAATAATTTGAATAAAAGATCAGAAATTAGAGCCACACTTTACACAAATACAATATATATATATATTTCTTACAATGCCACCACAATTGCTGTCTTCAACTTTATATGCTGGAAACATATATATTATTGCTTCGGCTAATGCAATCTTGTCCTCTCGAGTCGGGTAATTTCCACTTCGTCGGCGCAAAAAGTTAATTGATTCACGTACCAAACAACGACGGGAACTATCGCTTAAATTTTGTTTGGCTGAATATTCATTAAAGATGAAAGAAAAATCCCCGCTTTTAAGATAATACTCTAATTCCTGCAATATTTGCTTTATAATGAAAGAATTTAAAAAAAGCTTTTTGCTAACCTTTTTAATATTTGTAGTTTTAGTCGATGAAGGTGTTCCGTCATAGCAAAACTCTACAAAAAAATAGCTGCAGCTTCTATACTGCGATATAATTCCAGGCAGCTCATCAAAATCAATCTGGGCACCGTCGCGATCTTTAAATATAAATTCTTTGCCTTCCGTGTCAACACTCAACTTGTTTAAAACTTTAATTAAAAAACATTATATTTGATCAGCTATTTTAAAAAAGTAATTAATTTGTTGGAATATATACTTACTTGAAATTATTATTCTATCCGAAGTGAAATCCTCATCTTCTGGATCAGAAATTTTAACTATAAAAAATTCTGCACCACTTTTTACTTTAACATACATTTTAACTCACTCACTGTTCTCACTTTTTTGAATGAATAAGCACTTTCTATTTTTATAAGCACGTGGTTTAAAAAGGTATTACTTTAACACTTTTACTTGCATTAATTTCAAGCGACAGGGAGAATGAGAGAGTTTTTATTCTTTTTAGGTGTTGTTTTTAAACCAAAAGAAATAGTTTAATGAGAGCAAAACGACTTAAGTGTTGTTTTTTTTTCTAGATTTTCTGCAAACATATGAATTCAATACCTCTTTAAGTGTTGTTTTTAAACTTAAAGGAATTAAATTATTGTAAGAGAGAATTTTAATTCTTCTTAGGCATTATAGTAAAACTGAAAGTAATAAACTAAAAAAACAAATTTTTTGTTGATACCTGGTTTGGTGTAATATCTAAACTAACAGGAATTGTTATTCGTGATAAAAAAATTAAAATTAAATTTAGGTGTTATTTTAAATCCGAGATGTTATAGAAAAAATCGTAAAATTTTATATACGGTGTTAAAAACGTTCACTGGAGTATTTAAATAATAATTAGATGGTCTTACATATAAACTATTACGGAATTAATTTTAAAGTTAATTCCAAAATAGTTTATGCAGAACACCGTTCGGTTTTAGGATTAGACTAAAACTTTTTACTGTGTATAATGTGCGTTTCACTTTCCATAAAAAATAAATATTTATCGTCATGTTACTTGAGAACTGTAATACGTAAAATCTTTAAATTTTGTAAAAGTAATTCTCGTATTAAGATGTATTGTGAACCAAAAAACATGCTGGATTAAAAAAGTGGGCGTGATATCTCCTACACAAAGTGATTGATTATTATCATGTACTTAGCTAACTATTCTAGGTAGACTCTTGAAATTTTGCACAAGTAACACTCACATTAATACACATTAGCAAATTGCAGTCTGGATTGGAATAGTGGTCGTGGTACCTGCCATACAAAACTAAAACTAAACTATATTATATTATATACTAGTTGAGCCCATCAGCAAAAATAAGATTTTCATATAAAATGAAACTGAACAAAAAGGAAAGTTATCGGTAGAGAATGGCTTGGATGCTGAACAATCAATCAATGAAGCTGAAATGTTAGAAGAAGAACAAGATAGAGAAGCAGAAGGTATTCATCCAGAAGGAGTAGATGTAGAACCAGTAGTCAAGATTGGACCAGGTAGACCCAAAATAATAAGAGATGGATCAAAAGGACGACCGAGAAAGGTATATAATGAGATTCTTGCCTTGAACAATTGTAAAATTGAAGCTCCTGAAAGTGTCGAAGACGCCTTAAATGGTCCATTTGCAGAAGAATGGTTAAAGCCTATGCAAATGGAATATGACTCGTTAATAAAAAATAATACATGGGAACTATGTGATCTCCCAAGCGGTCAAGTAGCAATAGGATGCAAGTGGGTTTATGCCGTTAAAAGAAATAAAGATGGTGGAGTACAAAAATTAAAATCTCGGCTAGTAGCAAAAGGATGCAGTCAACGTTATGGTGTCAATTATCATAAAACTTTCTCACCAGTGGTGCGTTTTTCAAATATAAGACTTGTAATTGCTTTGGCGGTGGAACACAACATTTATCTTCATCAAATGGATGTTTCGTCTGCATACCTTAATGGCGAATTACATGATACGGTTTCTATGAAACAACCGGAATGTTTTGAAAACAAAAGATATCCTAATAAAGTTCTCAAACTAAAAAAGTCTCTTTATGGCTTAAAACAGAGTGGTCGAGAATGGAATTCAAAACTAAACGATGTTTTAAAGAGGTTAGGTTATGTCCCATGTATAAGCGATCCATGCATCTATACAAGAAATAAAAAGGGAGTCTACAATATTATAGTGGTTTACGTGGACGATTTGATCGTTGGCAGCTCATCATTACCTGAACTAAAGAAAACAAAAAGATTAAGTGCAGAAAATTTTGAAGTTGTAGACGGAGGTCAACTATCACATTTTCTTGGAATGGAATTCGATTGTGAAGGTGATCTTGCCGCTATTTCTATTTCACAAAAACAATATATATTGGATATGCTTCATCAATATAAAATGGTGGATTGTAAAGAAGTAGCCACTCCATTGGAGCCAGGATACCAGGTAAATTGCCCAAATGAATGCTGTAGAAAAGTAGACAAAACTAAATACCAGTCAGACATCGGTGTTTTAATGCATTTGGCATTGTCTACACGACCTGACATTATGTTATCCGTCACAAAATTGGGGCAGAGAAATTATGACCCACATTCGAAACATGAAGCAGCCTATAAACATGTATTTCGGTATTTAAAGAAAACTGCTGATTTTAAACTGCATTATAAGAAATCCGGCAAACCTGTTCAATGCTTTGTGGATGCAGATTGGGGTGGTGATGCTGGAGACAGGAAGTCAATTTCAGGCTACACTTTAACTGCGGCAGATTGTGTATTTTCGTGGAGCGCTAAAAAGCAAAATATTGTATCACTAAGCAGTACTGAAGCGGAGTATGTCGCAATATCAGCAGCAGCAACGGAGGTAGCTTATGTGAGAAAACTTTTACGTGAATTAAATTTCGCAACAAACGGTCCGATGACAATTTACAATGATAATCAGAGTGCTCAGTGCCTAGTGAAGAATCCAACATATCATCCAAGAAGTAAACACATCGGAATAAAATATCATCATATAAATTTACCAATTGTATGGGTTTACATTAAATTTTGAAGTTTGAAAAAAAAAAATTAATTGCATTGAGAAGGAGTGTTGAAATTAAAGCAACGCAATATCATAACATTTATCTGGCAACCCATACAAAATACAACCATGTATACCTATTGAATTGAATTAGCTTCTTTTATTTATGTTTTTCTATTTTATGTGTTAGTTGTAAGTTATCCATTATAAAATAAAGAGTTCTTGCTTATAAAGTGGTGTGTGTTTTTAATAAGAAATATTCAAGAAAATATAGGTCGTCACGGATTTTTTCCTTTTTTCGATTAGCCGCTTATTTAAGAAGATACAACAAAAATAAGATTTTCCTTTTTTCGATTAGACGCTTATTTAAGAAGATACAGCAAAAATAAGATTTTTATAAAACAAAATAATATTTTTATGAAAAATATAGGTTGTCACAGATTTTTGTCCTTTTTTCGATTAGACGCTGTTTTAAGAAGATACAGCAAAAATAAGATTTTCATATAAAAAATAGATTTTTATGAAAAACATAGGTCGTCACAGATTTGTCCTTTTCTCGATTAGACGCTATTTTAAGAAGATACAGTAAAAATAAGATTTTCATATAAAAAATAATCTATTTTTTATGAAAAATATAGGTCGTCACAATTTTTGTCCTTTTTTCGATTAGACGCTGTTTTAAGAAGATACAGCAAAAATAAGATTTTCATATAAAAAAGAGATTTTTTATGAAAAATATAGGTCGACACAGATTTTTGTCCTTTTTTCGATTAGACGCTGTTTTAAGAAGATACAGCAAAAATAAGATTTTCATATAAAAAAGAGATTTTTTATGAAAAATATAGTCGACACAGATTTTTGTCCTTTTTTCGATTAGACGCTGTTTTAAGAAGATACAGCAAAAATAAGATTTTCATATAAAAAAGAGATTTTTTTATGAAAAATATAGATCGTCACGGATTTTTGTCCTTTTTTCGATTAGACTCTTATTTAAGAAGATACAGCAAAAATAAGATTTTTATAAAACAAAATAATATTTTTATGAAAAATATAGGTCGTCACAGATTTTTGTCCTTTTTTCGATTAGACGCTGTTTTAAGAAGATACAGCAAAAATAAGATTTTCATATAAAAAAGAGATTTTTTATGAAAAATATAGGTCGACACAGATTTGTCCTTTTCTCGATTAGACGCTGTTTTAAGAAGATACAGCAAAAATAAGATTTTCATATAAAAAAGAGATTTTTTTATGAAAAATATAGATCGTCACGGATTTTTGTCCTTTTTTCGATTAGACTCTTATTTAAGAAGATACAGCAAAAATAAGATTTTTATAAAACAAAATAATATTTTTATGAAAAATATAGGTCGTCACAGATTTTTGTCCTTTTTTCGATTAGACGCTGTTTTAAGAAGATACAGCAAAAATAAGATTTTCATATAAAAAAGAGATTTTTTTATGAAAAATATAGATCGTCACGGATTTTTGTCCTTTTTTCGATTAGACTCTTATTTAAGAAGATACAGCAAAAATAAGATTTTTATAAAACAAAATAATATTTTTATGAAAAATATAGGTCGTCACAGATTTTTGTCCTTTTTTCGATTAGACGCTGTTTTTCACAAAAACAATATATATTGGATATGCTTCATCAATATAAAATGGTGGATTGTAAAGAAGTAGCCACTCCATTGGAGCCAGGATACCAGGTAAATTGCCCAAATGAAAGCTGTAGAAAAGTAGACAAAACTAAATACCAGTCAGACATCGGTGTTTTAATGCATTTGGCATTGTCTACATGACCTGCCATTATGTTATCCGTCACAAAATTGGGGCAGAGAAATTATGACCCACATTCGAAACATGAAGCAGCCTATAAACATGTATTTCGGTATTTAAAGAAAACTGCTGATTTTAAACTGCATTATAAGAAATCCGGCAAACCTGTTCAATGCTTTGTGGATGCAGATTGGGGTGGTGATGCTGGAGACAGGAAGTCAATTTCAGGCTACACTTTAACTGCGGCAGATTGTGTATTTTCGTGGAGCGCTAAAAAGCAAAATATTGTATCACTAAGCAGTACTGAAGCGGAGTATGTCGCAATATCAGCAGCAGCAACGGAGGTAGCTTATGTGAGAAAACTTTTACGTGAATTAAATTTCGCAACAAACGGTCCGATGACAATTTACAATGATAATCAGAGTGCTCAGTGCCTAGTGAAGAATCCAACATATCATCCAAGAAGTAAACACATCGGAATAAAATATCATCATATAAATTTACCAATTGTATGGGTTTACATTAAATTAATTTTGAAGTTTGAAAAAAAAAATTAATTGCATTGAGAAGGAGTGTTGAAATTAAAGCAACGCAATATCATAACATTTATCTGGCAACCCATACAAAATACAACCATGTATTCCTATTGAATTGAATTAGCTTCTTTTATTTATGTTTTTCTATTTTATGTGTTAGTTGTAAGTTATCCATTATAAAATAAAGAGTTCTTGCTTATAAAGTGGTGTGTGTTTTTAATAAGAAATATTCAAGAAAATATAGGTCGTCACGGATTTTTTCCTTTTTTCGATTAGCCGCTTATTTAAGAAGATACCACAAAAATAAGATTTTCCTTTTTTCGATTAGACGCTTATTTAAGAAGATACAGAAAAAATAAGATTTTCAAAAAATAATTTTTTTATGGAAAAATATAGATCGTCACGGATTTTTGTCCTTTTTTCGATTAGACTCTTATTTAAGAAGATACAGCAAAAATAAGATTTTTATAAAACAAAATAATATTTTTATGAAAAATATAGGTCGTCACAGATTTTTGTCCTTTTTTCGATTAGACGCTGTTTTAAGAAGATACAGCAAAAATAAGATTTTCATATAAAAAATAGATTTTTATGAAAAACATAGGTCGTCACAGATTTGTCCTTTTCTCGATTAGACGCTATTTTAAGAAGATACAGTAAAAATAAGATTTTCATATAAAAAATAATCTATTTTTTATGAAAAATATAGGTCGTCACAGATTTTTGTCCTTTTTTCGATTAGACGCTGTTTTAAGAAGATACAGCAAAAATAAGATTTTCATATAAAAAATAGATTTTTATGAAAAACATAGGTCGGCACAGATTTGTCCTTTTCTCGATTAGACGCTGTTTTAAGAAGATACAGCAAAAATAAGATTTTCATATAAAAAATAGATTTTTTATGAAAAATATAGGTCGTCACAGATTTTTGTCCTTTTTTCGATTAGACGCTGTTTTAAGAAGATACAGCAAAAATAAGATTTTCATATAAAAAAGAGATTTTTTATGAAAAATATAGGTCGACACAGATTTTTGTCCTTTTTTCGATTAGACGCTGTTTTAAGAAGATACAGCAAAAATAAGATTTTCATATAAAAAAGAGATTTTTTATGAAAAATATAGGTCGTCACAGATTTGTCCTTTTCTCGATTAGACGCTGTTTGAGAAGATACAGCAAAAATAAGATTTTCATATAAAAAAGAGATTTTTTATGAAAAAAATAGGTCGTCACAGATTTTTGTACTTTTTTCGATTAGACGCTGTTTTAAGAAGATACAGCAAAAATAAGATTTTCATATAAAAAAGAGATTTTTTATGAAAAATATAGGTCGTCACAGATTTTTGTCCTTTTTTCGATTAGACGCTGTTTTAAGAAGATACAGCAAAAATAAGATTTTCATATAAAAAATAATCTATTTTTTATGAAAAATATAGGTCGTCACAGATTTTTGTCCTTTTTTCGATTAGACGCTGTTTTAAGAAGATACAGCAAAAATAAGATTTTCATATAAAAAATAGATTTTTATGAAAAACATAGGTCGTCACAGATTTGTCCTTTTCTCGATTAGACGCTATTTTAAGAAGATACAGTAAAAATAAGATTTTCATATAAAAAATAATCTATTTTTTATGAAAAATATAGGTCGTCACAGATTTTTGTCCTTTTTTCGATTAGACGCTGTTTTAAGAAGATACAGCAAAAATAAGATTTTCATATAAAAAAGAGATTTTTTATGAAAAATATAGGTCGTCACAGATTTTTGTCCTTTTTTCGATTAGACGTTGTTTTAAGAAGATACAGCAAAAATAAGTTTTTCATATAAAAAATATATTTTTATGAAAAACATAGGTCGTCACAGATTTGTCCTTTTCTCGATTAGACGCTATTTTAAGAAGATACAGTAAAAATAAGATTTTCATATAAAAAATAATCTATTTTTTATGAAAAATATAGGTCGTCACAGATTTTTGGCCTTTTTTCGATTAGACGCTGTTTTAAGAAGATACAGCAAAAATAAGATTTTCATATAAAAAAAAGATTTTTATGAAAAACATAGGTCGTCACAGATTTGTCCTTTTCTCGATTAGACGCTGTTTTAAGAAGATACAGCAAAAATAAGATTTTCATATAAAAAAGAGATTTTTTATGTAAAAAATAGGTCGTCACAGATTTTTGTCCTTTTTTCGATTAGACGCTGTTTTAAGAAGATACAGCAAAAATAAGTTTTTCATATAAAAAAGAGATTTTTTATGAAAAATATAGGTCGTCACAGATTTTTGTCCTTTTCTCGATTAGACGCTATTTTAAGAAGATACAGCAAAAATAAGATTTTCATATAAAAAATAATCTATTTTTAATGAAAAATATAGGTCGTCACAGATTTTTGTCCTTTTTTCGATTAGACGCTGTTTTAAGAAGATACAGCAAAAATAAGATTTTCATATAAAAAAGAGATTTTTTTATGAAAAATATAGGTCGTCACAGATTTTTGTACTTTTTTCGATTAGACGCTGTTTTAAGAAGATACAGCAAAAATAAGATTTTCATATAAAAAAGAGATTTTTTTTATGAAAAATATAGGTCGTCACAGATTTTTGTACTTTTTTCGATTAGACGCTGTTTTAAGAAGATACAGCAAAAATAAGATTTTCATATAAAAAATAGATTTTTTATGAAAAATATAGGTCGTCACAGATTTTTGTCCTTTTCTCGATTAGACGCTATTTTAAGAAGATACAGCAAAAATAAGATTTTCATATAAAAAATAGATTTTTTATGAAAAATATAGGTCATCGCAGATTTTTGTCCTTTTCTCGATTAGACGCTGTTTTAAGAAGATACAGCAAAAATAAGATTTTCATATAAAAAATAATCTATTTTTTATGAAAAATATAGGTCGTCACAGATTTTTGTCCTTTTTTCGATTAGACGCTGTTTTAAGAAGATACAGCAAAAATAAGATTTTCATATAAAAAATAATCTATTTTTTATGCAAAATATAGGTCGTCACAGATTTTTGTCCTTTTTTCGATTAGACGCTGTTTTAAGAAGATACAGCAAAAATAAGATTTTCATATAAAAAATAGATTTTTATGAAAAACATAGGTCGTCACAGATTTGTCCTTTTCTCGATTAGACACTATTTTAAGAAGATACAGTAAAAATAAGATTTTCATATAAAAAATAATCTATTTTTTATGAAAAATATAGGTCGTCACAGATTTTTGTCCTTTTTTCGATTAGACGCTGTTTTAAGAAGATACAGCAAAAATAAGATTTTCATATAAAAAAGAGATTTTTTATGAAAAATATAGGTCGTCACAGATTTTTGTCCTTTTTTCGATTAGACGTTGTTTTAAGAAGATACAGCAAAAATAAGTTTTTCATATAAAAAATAGATTTTTATGAAAAACATAGGTCGTCACAGATTTGTCCTTTTCTCGATTAGACGCTATTTTAAGAAGATACAGTAAAAATAAGATTTTCATATAAAAAATAATCTATTTTTTATGAAAAATATAGGTCGTCACAGATTTTTGGCCTTTTTTCGATTAGACGCTGTTTTAAGAAGATACAGCAAAAATAAGATTTTCATATAAAAAAAAGATTTTTATGAAAAACATAGGTCGTCACAGATTTGTCCTTTTCTCGATTAGACGCTGTTTTAAGAAGATACAGCAAAAATAAGATTTTCATATAAAAAATAATCTATTTTTTATGCAAAATATAGGTCGTCACAGATTTTTGTCCTTCGATTAGACGCTGTTTTAAGAAGATACAGCAAAAATAAGATTTTCATATAAAAAAGAGATTTTTTATGAAAAAAATAGGTCGTCCCAGATTTTTGTCCTTTTTTCGATTAGACGCTGTTTTAAGAAGATACAGCAAAAATAAGTTTTTCATATAAAAAAGAGATTTTTTATGAAAAATATAGGTCGTCACAGATTTTTGTCCTTTTCTCGATTAGACGCTATTTTAAGAAGATACAGCAAAAATAAGATTTTCATATAAAAAATAATCTATTTTTAATGAAAAATATAGGTCGTCACAGATTTTTGTCCTTTTTTCGATTAGACGCTGTTTTAAGAAGATACAGCAAAAATAAGATTTTCATATAAAAAAGAGATTTTTTTATGAAAAATATAGGTCGTCACAGATTTTTGTACTTTTTTCGATTAGACGCTGTTTTAAGAAGATACAGCAAAAATAAGATTTTCATATAAAAAAGAGATTTTTTTTATGAAAAATATAGGTCGTCACAGATTTTTGTACTTTTTTCGATTAGACGCTGTTTTAAGAAGATACAGCAAAAATAAGATTTTCATATAAAAAATAGATTTTTTATGAAAAATATAGGTCGTCACAGATTTTTGTCCTTTTCTCGATTAGACGCTATTTTAAGAAGATACAGCAAAAATAAGATTTTCATATAAAAAAATAGATTTTTTATGAAAAATATAGGTCATCGCAGATTTTTGTCCTTTTCTCGATTAGACGCTATTTTAAGAAGATACAGCAAAAATAAGATTTTCATATAAAAAATAGATTTTTTATGAAAAATATAGGTCATCGCAGATTTTTGTCCTTTTCTCGATTAGACGCTATTTTAAGAAGATACAGCAAAAATCAGATTTTCATATAAAAAATAGATTTTTTATGAAAAATATAGGTCGTCACAGATTTTTGTCCTTTTTTCGATTAGACGCTGTTTTAAGAAGATACAGCAAAAATAAGATTTTCATATAAAAAAGAGATTTTTTATGAAAAATATAGGTCGTCACAGATTTTTGTCCTTTTTTCGATTAGACGCTGTTTAAGAAGATACAGCAAAAATAAGATTTTCATATAAAAAATAGATTTTTTATGAAAAATATAGGTCGTCACAGATTTTTGTCCTTTTTTCGATTAGACGCTGTTTTAAGAAGATACAGCAAAAATAAGATTTTCATATAAAAAATAGATTTTTATGAAAAACATAGGTCGTCACAGATTTGTCCTTTTCTCGATTAGACGCTATTTTAAGAAGATACAGTAAAAATAAGATTTTCATATAAAAAATAATCTATTTTTTATGAAAAATATAGGTCGTCACAGATTTTTGGCCTTTTTTCGATTAGACGCTGTTTTAAGAAGATACAGCAAAAATAAGATTTTCATATAAAAAAAAGATATTTATGAAAAACATAGGTCGTCACAGATTTGTCCTTTTCTCGATTAGACGCTATTTTAAGAAGATACAGTAAAAATAAGATTTTCATATAAAAAATAATCTATTTTTTATGAAAAATATAGGTCGTCACAGATTTTTGTCCTTTTTTCGATTAGACGCTGTTTTAAGAAGATACAGCAAAAATAAGATTTTCATATAAAAAAGAGATTTTTTATGAAAAATATAGGTCGTCACAGATTTTTGTCCTTTTTTCGATTAGACGTTGTTTTAAGAAGATACAGCAAAAATAAGTTTTTCATATAAAAAATATATTTTTATGAAAAACATAGGTCGTCACAGATTTGTCCTTTTCTCGATTAGACGCTATTTTAAGAAGATACAGTAAAAATAAGATTTTCATATAAAAAATAATCTATTTTTTATGAAAAATATAGGTCGTCACAGATTTTTGGCCTTTTTTCGATTAGACGCTGTTTTAAGAAGATACAGCAAAAATAAGATTTTCATATAAAAAAAAGATTTTTATGAAAAACATAGGTCGTCACAGATTTGTCCTTTTCTCGATTAGACGCTGTTTTAAGAAGATACAGCAAAAATAAGATTTTCATATAAAAAAGAGATTTTTTATGAAAAAAATAGGTCGTCACAGATTTTTGTCCTTTTTTCGATTAGACGCTGTTTTAAGAAGATACAGCAAAAATAAGTTTTTCATATAAAAAAGAGATTTTTTATGAAAAATATAGGTCGTCACAGATTTTTGTCCTTTTCTCGATTAGACGCTATTTTAAGAAGATACAGCAAAAATAAGATTTTCATATAAAAAATAATCTATTTTTAATGAAAAATATAGGTCGTCACAGATTTTTGTCCTTTTTTCGATTAGACGCTGTTTTAAGAAGATACAGCAAAAATAAGATTTTCATATAAAAAAGAGATTTTTTTATGAAAAATATAGGTCGTCACAGATTTTTGTACTTTTTTCGATTAGACGCTGTTTTAAGAAGATACAGCAAAAATAAGATTTTCATATAAAAAAGAGATTTTTTTTATGAAAAATATAGGTCGTCACAGATTTTTGTACTTTTTTCGATTAGACGCTGTTTTAAGAAGATACAGCAAAAATAAGATTTTCATATAAAAAATAGATTTTTTATGAAAAATATAGGTCGTCACAGATTTTTGTCCTTTTCTCGATTAGACGCTATTTTAAGAAGATACAGCAAAAATAAGATTTTCATATAAAAAATAGATTTTTTATGAAAAATATAGGTCATCGCAGATTTTTGTCCTTTTCTCGATTAGACGCTGTTTTAAGAAGATACAGCAAAAATAAGATTTTCATATAAAAAATAATCTATTTTTTATGAAAAATATAGGTCGTCACAGATTTTTGTCCTTTTTTCGATTAGACGCTGTTTTAAGAAGATACAGCAAAAATAAGATTTTCATATAAAAAATAGATTTTTATGAAAAACATAGGTCGTCACAGATTTGTCCTTTTCTCGATTAGACACTATTTTAAGAAGATACAGTAAAAATAAGATTTTCATATAAAAAATAATCTATTTTTTATGAAAAATATAGGTCGTCACAGATTTTTGTCCTTTTTTCGATTAGACGCTGTTTTAAGAAGATACAGCAAAAATAAGATTTTCATATAAAAAAGAGATTTTTTATGAAAAATATAGGTCGTCACAGATTTTTGTCCTTTTTTCGATTAGACGTTGTTTTAAGAAGATACAGCAAAAATAAGTTTTTCATATAAAAAATAGATTTTTATGAAAAACATAGGTCGTCACAGATTTGTCCTTTTCTCGATTAGACGCTATTTTAAGAAGATACAGTAAAAATAAGATTTTCATATAAAAAATAATCTATTTTTTATGAAAAATATAGGTCGTCACAGATTTTTGGCCTTTTTTCGATTAGACGCTGTTTTAAGAAGATACAGCAAAAATAAGATTTTCATATAAAAAAAAGATTTTTATGAAAAACATAGGTCGTCACAGATTTGTCCTTTTCTCGATTAGACGCTGTTTTAAGAAGATACAGCAAAAATAAGATTTTCATATAAAAAATAATCTATTTTTTATGCAAAATATAGGTCGTCACAGATTTTTGTCCTTCGATTAGACGCTGTTTTAAGAAGATACAGCAAAAATAAGATTTTCATATAAAAAAGAGATTTTTTATGAAAAAAATAGGTCGTCCCAGATTTTTGTCCTTTTTTCGATTAGACGCTGTTTTAAGAAGATACAGCAAAAATAAGTTTTTCATATAAAAAAGAGATTTTTTATGAAAAATATAGGTCGTCACAGATTTTTGTCCTTTTCTCGATTAGACGCTATTTTAAGAAGATACAGCAAAAATAAGATTTTCATATAAAAAATAATCTATTTTTAATGAAAAATATAGGTCGTCACAGATTTTTGTCCTTTTTTCGATTAGACGCTGTTTTAAGAAGATACAGCAAAAATAAGATTTTCATATAAAAAAGAGATTTTTTTATGAAAAATATAGGTCGTCACAGATTTTTGTACTTTTTTCGATTAGACGCTGTTTTAAGAAGATACAGCAAAAATAAGATTTTCATATAAAAAAGAGATTTTTTTTATGAAAAATATAGGTCGTCACAGATTTTTGTACTTTTTTCGATTAGACGCTGTTTTAAGAAGATACAGCAAAAATAAGATTTTCATATAAAAAATAGATTTTTTATGAAAAATATAGGTCGTCACAGATTTTTGTCCTTTTCTCGATTAGACGCTATTTTAAGAAGATACAGCAAAAATAAGATTTTCATATAAAAAATAGATTTTTTATGAAAAATATAGGTCATCGCAGATTTTTGTCCTTTTCTCGATTAGACGCTATTTTAAGAAGATACAGCAAAAATCAGATTTTCATATAAAAAATAGATTTTTTATGAAAAATATAGGTCATCGCAGATTTTTGTCCTTTTCTCGATTAGACGCTGTTTTAAGAAGATACAGCAAAAATAAGATTTTCATATAAAAAATAATCTATTTTTAATGAAAAATATAGGTCGTCACAGATTTTTGTCCTTTTTTCGATTAGACGCTGTTTTAAGAAGATACAGCAAAAATAAGATTTTCATATAAAAAAGAGATTTTTTTATGAAAAATATAGGTCGTCACAGATTTTTGTACTTTTTTCGATTAGACGCTGTTTTAAGAAGATACAGCAAAAATAAGATTTTCATATAAAAAATATTGAGAATATGGCAACCTCAGACAATGTGTACGTTGTTATAATTTAAGTTAAACTCTTTTGTTTTTGAGCAGAGACGCTCATTCTCATTTCATACATCTTTCTGTAAACACGCATAAGCGCTTAGATAATAGTTATATTTTATTTTATGTGAATACTGAATTTAAATAAATACAATTAAAAACTAACAGGTTATGGGCCCAGATGCCTACAGTGTAAATAAATATAATTATTAAAGTGCAGTTAAAGAAATTAAAGACAATTTAGAAAAGATGAGTTCTCCAATGATACAAATTGAGAAATTGGATGACACTAATTATGATAGTTGGTCGATCCAAATGAGAAGCGTACTTATCCACGGTGGCTTCTGGAAAATTGTAAGTGGAGAAGTGAAGATGAGTTCGGTAAGTCCAGAAAAAGAGAAATGGGAATCCGATGATGAAAAGGCACTTGCGTCCATCTATCTGGGAGTTAAACCTTCGCAGTTGGGTTATATAAAAAGTTGCAAGAGTTCACACGAAGCCTGGACGAAGTTGGAGCAGGTGTACAAACCAAGAGGACCTCTACAGAAAGTATCTCTGTATAAAAGATTAGCAACCTTGGCTATGCCTGATGGTGGAAATGTACTAAAGCATTTGAATGAGTTTGCCGAAATATCAGAGAAGTTGGCAGAAAGTGGCATTCAAATCCAGGAGGAGCTGTTAGTAATCATGCTGCTATCAAGTTTACCACCAGAATTTGAGAACTTCGTAATAGCAATGGAAACAAGGGATGATTTACCGAGTTTTTCTGTGTTAAAACAGAAACTTCTAGAAGAAGGCAAAAGAAGAGAAGAAAATAACGGGAAAAACTCATCATTACCACAACAAGCATTTACAGCTAAACACACAAGCAAAGACAAAAAATACAACAACAAGAAATTCAAGGGCAAGTGTTTTTTGTGTGGTGTGGTTGGTCATTATGCCAGTAAATGCGAAAAGAGACAAAAGGGCAACAACAACAATACGCAGGCAATGACGATGCTGTCTGTAACGGACACAAATAAACTAAATGCAAACAGTTGGTACGTCGACAGCGGCGCCACATCACATATGTGCAACAACAAAAACATATTTGTTCGTTTTTATGATCACCATGAGGTTATTGCGTTGGCAGGCAATAAATACATTATTGCCACTGGAAAAGGTGACGTACTTATACATAGCAACAATTTTGAAATTTTACTTCAAAACGTTTTGTTTTCCTCCGAATTGCAGGCAAATTTTATTTCTGTGAACAAGGCTGTTGACTGCGGTTTGTCTGTCGTGTTCGATGCAAATAAGGCTGCAATAAGAAGAGCAAACGGTACTATTGTTCTCAAGGCTGAACGCAGAGACAACATGTTTGTAGCAAAAATCGATCGTGCAACTGAAGTAGTCTGTGCTGTTAACAACACGAACACAATTTGGCACAACAGATACGGTCATCTCAATTTTAAAAGTCTTCAAGATTTATCTCAAAAACGTATGGTGAAGGGGTTGAATGTAAACAACATGAGAGATGTTAAATGTAAGACATGTATGTTAAGTAAAATACATGTATTACCATTTCCAAAAGAGAGCAATACAAAAACAAATCAATTGTTGGAAGTTGTACATTCAGATGTTTGCGGTCCCTTTAAAGTAAAGTCTGTTAGCGGTGCCAGGTACTTCGTTACATTTATTGACGACATGTCTCGATATATTTCTGTGTATTTTATTAAACATAAGAGCGAAGTGTTCGAGAAGTTTCGACTGTACAAAAATTATGTAGAAAAGCAAACAGGCTGCAGAATAAAAGCATTAAGGACAGACAACGGCGGTGAATACATGAACACGCAGTTTGAATCGTTTTTGTCGGCAGAAGGTATTAGTAGACAACTAACAGTGCCATACACTCCGCAGCAGAACGGTGTGGCAGAGAGAGCCAACCGTACTCTCATTAAAATGGCAAGATCTATGATGGTGCACGCGGCTGTGAGAGAATATTTATGGGCAGAGGCTGTTAATACCGCAACGTACATAAGAAACAGATGTCCTACAAAACAATTAGAAAACAAAACACCGTATGAAGTTTGGTTCGGTCGTAAGCCGAGTGTGCAACATCTAAGAACATTTGGTGCGTATGCAGTAAGTCTCAACAAGTCTGCAAACAGGTCGAAGTTTGAAGCCAAAGGTTCATCATACATTATGGTCGGGTATTCAATGACGTCGAAAGCCTATCGTCTTTTTGAAACTACAACACGTACAGTCATTGAGCAACGCGATGTTCTCTTCGATGAAGATTTGTTTGATGTACAGACTGATGGCAAAAACAGCAACGAACAAAATCTCAGAGAAAATGATTATTTATCTTTGTATTTTAAAAAACATAATAATGGTGAAGATGTAGTTGACAAAGAGAGCCAGCCTTCTATACTGGTAGAAAATAATGAAAACTATGACACTGCTGAGGACGATTCCAGTGAAGAACAACAACCAACTATTGGGCGTGGAAGACCAAAAATTGTTCGTGATGGTAGCCGAGGCAGACCGAGAAAGCAATACAATATCGTTCAACCACCAAATAATGAGTTATGCTTAGCAGTAGATGACAATGTGCCACAAACAGTTGAAGAAGCTCTTTCAAGTAGAAATAAACGCGTTTGGGAGAAAGCCATGGAAGATGAAATTTGTGCTCTAAGAAGAAATAAAACATGGACTTTAACAAATTTACCTAAAGGCCATAAAGCAATACCATGCAAATGGGTGTTTGCCATAAAACGCAAAGCAAATGGGGAAATTGAGAGGTACAAGGCACGGCTAGTTGCCAAAGGTTGCAACCAACGATTTGGTATTGATTTTAAAGACACATTTTCTCCAGTCGTACGGTATTCAACAATTCGTTTGTTGTTGGCATTAGCAGTTAAAAACAAAATGCACTTGCATCAAATGGATGTCAGTACTGCTTATTTAAATGGTGACCTGCATGATGAGATTTATATGCAACAACCCGAGCATTTTGTTGATGGTAAATCGCCGGAAAAGGTTGTGCGTTTAAATAAAGCCATATATGGGTTGAAGCAAAGCGGCAAAGAGTGGAATGTTAAACTCGATGGTGTTTTAAGAGAAATGGACTTCAAGCCATGCGACAACGAACCTTGTTTGTACAGATCCATTAAAAAAGGTGATCTTGTGCTGATAGCTGTTTATGTAGATGACTTAATTATTGGTTCCTGTAACATAGAAGTTGTAAACACAGTCAAAAAACAAATTGCTGAACGTTTTGATGTTGATGACAAGGGCGTTTTGAACCATTTTCTAGGAATGGAGGTGGAGCGTGAAGGCGACACTGGTACAATAAAGTTAAGCCAGAGCCAATATATTATAGATATATTAAAGCAATATGGAATGGAACAATGCAAATCAGTTGCAGTGCCATTGGAAGTTGGATATCAAACAAATTGTAATGAAGATTGTGGGAAATTCAATCAACATGACTACCAGTCTCTTATTGGCACACTGATGTATTTAGCGATATCTACAAGGCCAGATATTTTACATTCGGTATCCAAGATGGCTCAACACAATGCCGATCCCCACGTTGAACACATGACAAAGCTAAAGCGAATATTACGATATTTGTCTGGGACGAGAAATTTAAAATTGATTTATAAATCAAACGGTGGTGGCCTGGAGGGATATGTGGATGCTGACTGGGCAGGAAATGCAGTTGATAGGAAATCCTATACAGGTTTTGTATTTTTCTTTGATGGATGTCTAGTCTCATGGGAATCAAGAAAACAATCCTCAGTCGCACTCAGCAGCACAGAAGCAGAGTATATGGCTGGTTCAGAGGCAGCGAAAGAAGCTATTTATTTAAAACGTTTGTTACGTGAAATCAACGAGTGTGGTAATGATCCCATCAAATTAAATATTGATAACCAAGGCGCTAAAAAATTAGCTGAAAACCCTATTTTTCACAAACGCAGTAAGCATATTGACATCAGATTTCATTATATTAGGGAGTTAGTTCGCAAGAAGGAAATAGAACTCAAGTATTGTCCAACGCTGGAAATGGTTGCTGATATTTTGACCAAAAACCTACCAGGGATTAAACATTGTAATTTTGTAAAACTTTTAAAATTGAATTGAATTAAATTTGAAAAATGTAAAACAACATCCACATTGAGGAGGAGTATTGAGAATATGGCAACCTCAGACAATGTGTACGTTGTTATAATTTAAGTTAAACTCTTTTGTTTTTGAGCAGAGACGCTCATTCTCATTTCATACATCTTTCTGTAAACACGCATAAGCGCTTAGATAATAGTTATATTTTATTTTATGTGAATACTGAATTTAAATAAATACAATTAAAAACTAACAAAAAAGAGATTTTTTTTATGAAAAATATAGGTCGTCACAGATTTTTGTACTTTTTTCGATTAGACGCTGTTTTAAGAAGATACAGCAAAAATAAGATTTTCATATAAAAAATAGATTTTTTATGAAAAATATAGGTCGTCACAGATTTTTGTCCTTTTCTCGATTAGACGCTATTTTAAGAAGATACAGCAAAAATAAGATTTTCATATAAAAAATAGATTTTTTATGAAAAATATAGGTCATCGCAGATTTTTGTCCTTTTCTCGATTAGACGCTGTTTTAAGAAGATACAGCAAAAATAAGATTTTCATATAAAAAATAATCTATTTTTTATGAAAAATATAGGTCGTCACAGATTTTTGTCCTTTTTTCGATTAGACGCTGTTTTAAGAAGATACAGCAAAAATAAGATTTTCATATAAAAAATAATCTATTTTTTATGCAAAATATAGGTCGTCACAGATTTTTGTCCTTTTTTCGATTAGACGCTGTTTTAAGAAGATACAGCAAAAATAAGATTTTCATATAAAAAATAGATTTTTATGAAAAACATAGGTCGTCACAGATTTGTCCTTTTCTCGATTAGACACTATTTTAAGAAGATACAGTAAAAATAAGATTTTCATATAAAAAATAATCTATTTTTTATGAAAAATATAGGTCGTCACAGATTTTTGTCCTTTTTTCGATTAGACGCTGTTTTAAGAAGATACAGCAAAAATAAGATTTTCATATAAAAAAGAGATTTTTTATGAAAAATATAGGTCGTCACAGATTTTTGTCCTTTTTTCGATTAGACGTTGTTTTAAGAAGATACAGCAAAAATAAGTTTTTCATATAAAAAATAGATTTTTATGAAAAACATAGGTCGTCACAGATTTGTCCTTTTCTCGATTAGACGCTATTTTAAGAAGATACAGTAAAAATAAGATTTTCATATAAAAAATAATCTATTTTTTATGAAAAATATAGGTCGTCACAGATTTTTGGCCTTTTTTCGATTAGACGCTGTTTTAAGAAGATACAGCAAAAATAAGATTTTCATACAAAAAAAAAAAGATTTTTATGAAAAACATAGGTCGTCACAGATTTGTCCTTTTCTCGATTAGACGCTGTTTTAAGAAGATACAGCAAAAATAAGATTTTCATATAAAAAATAATCTATTTTTTATGCAAAATATAGGTCGTCACAGATTTTTGTCCTTCGATTAGACGCTGTTTTAAGAAGATACAGCAAAAATAAGATTTTCATATAAAAAAGAGATTTTTTATGAAAAAAATAGGTCGTCCCAGATTTTTGTCCTTTTTTCGATTAGACGCTGTTTTAAGAAGATACAGCAAAAATAAGTTTTTCATATAAAAAAGAGATTTTTTATGAAAAATATAGGTCGTCACAGATTTTTGTCCTTTTCTCGATTAGACGCTATTTTAAGAAGATACAGCAAAAATAAGATTTTCATATAAAAAATAATCTATTTTTAATGAAAAATATAGGTCGTCACAGATTTTTGTCGTTTTTTCGATTAGACGCTGTTTTAAGAAGATACAGCAAAAATAAGATTTTCATATAAAAAGAGATTTTTTTATGAAAAATATAGGTCGTCACAGATTTTTGTACTTTTTTCGATTAGACGCTGTTTTAAGAAGATACAGCAAAAATAAGATTTTCATATAAAAAAGAGATTTTTTTTATGAAAAATATAGGTCGTCACAGATTTTTGTACTTTTTTCGATTAGACGCTGTTTTAAGAAGATACAGCAAAAATAAGATTTTCATATAAAAAATAGATTTTTTATGAAAAATATAGGTCGTCACAGATTTTTGTCCTTTTCTCAATTAGACGCTATTTTAAGAAGATACAGCAAAAATAAGATTTTCATATAAAAAATAGATTTTTTATGAAAAATATAGGTCATCGCAGATTTTTGTCCTTTTCTCGATTAGACGCTATTTTAAGAAGATACAGCAAAAATCAGATTTTCATATAAAAAATAGATTTTTTATGAAAAATAGAGGTCGTCACAGATTTTTGTCCTTTTTTCGATTAGACGCTGTTTTAAGAAGATACAGCAAAAATAAGATTTT
>CATIVE010000488.1:0-14058 GCA_949628195.1 Phasia obesa
TCACGGATTTTCGTCCTTTTTTCGATTACACGCTTATTTAAGGAGATACAGCAAAAATAAGATTTTCATATAAAAAAATAGATTTTTTATGAAAAATATAGGTCGTCACGGATTTTCGTCCTTTTTTCTATTAGACGCTGTTTTAAGAAGATACAGCAAAAATAAGATTTTCATATTAAAAAGTAGATTTTTTTGGAAAAATATAGGTCGTCACAGATTTTTGTCCTTTTTTCGATTAGACGCTGTTTTAAGAAGATACAGCAAAAATAAGATTTTCATATAAAAGAATAGATTTTTTATGAAAAATATAGGTCGTCACGGATTTTCGTCCTTTTTTCGATTAGACGCTTATTTAAGGAGATACAGTAAAAATAAGATTTTCATATTAAAAAGTAGATTTTTTTGGAAAAATATAGGTCGTCACAGATTTTTGTCCTTTTTTCGATTAGACGCTGTTTTAAAAAAGATACAGCAAAAATAAGATTTTTATATTAAAAAGTAAATTTTTTTGGAAAAATATAGGTCGTCACAGATTTTTGTCCTTTTTTCGATTAGACGCTGTTTTAAAAAGATACAGAAAAAATAAGATTTTCATATAAAAAAATAGATTTTTTATGAAAAATATAGGTCGTCACGGATTTTCGTCCTCTTTTCGATTAGATGCTGTTTTAAGAAGATACAGCAAAAATAAGATTTTCATATTAAAAAATAGATTTTTTATGGAAAATATAGGTCGTCACAGAGGTCGTCATAAGGAGATACCGCAAAAATAAGATTTTCATATTAAAAAATAGATTTTTTATGAAAAATATAGGTCGTCACGGATTTTCGTCCTTTTTTCGATTACACGCTTATTTAAGGAGATACAGCAAAAATAAGATTTTCATATAAAAAAATAGATTTTTTATGAAAAATATAGGTCGTCACGGATTTTCGTCCTTTTTTCTATTAGACGCTGTTTTAAGAAGATACAGCAAAAATAAGATTTTCATATAAAAAAATAGATTTTTTATGAAAAATATAGGTCGTCACGGATTTTCGTCCTTTTTTTTATTAGACGCTTATAAAGGAGATAAAGCAAAAATAAGATTTTCATATTAAAAAGTAGATTTTTTTGGAAAAATATAGGTCGTCACAGATTTTTGTCCTTTTTTCGATTAGACGCTGTTTTAAGAAGATACAGCAAAAATAAGATTTTCATATAAAAAAATAGATTTTTTATGAAAAATATAGGTCGTCACGGATTTTCGTCCTTTTTTTTATTAGACGCTTATAAAGGAGATAAAGCAAAAATAAGATTTTCATATTAAAAAGTAGATTTTTTTGGAAAAATATAGGTCGTCACAGATTTTTGTCCTTTTTTCGATTAGACGCTGTTTTAAAAAGATACAGCAAAAATAAGATTTTTATATTAAAAAGTAAATTTTTTTGGAAAAATATAGGTCGTCACAGATTTTTGTCCTTTTTTCGATTAGACGCTGTTTTAAAAAGATACAGAAAAAATAAGATTTTCATATAAAAAAATAGATTTTTTATGAAAAATATAGGTCGTCACGGATTTTCGTCCTCTTTTCGATTAGATGCTGTTTTAAGAAGATACAGCAAAAATAAGATTTTCATATTAAAAAATAGATTTTTTATGAAAAATATAGGTCGTCACGGATTTTCGTCCTTTTTTCGATTACACGCTTATTTAAGGAGATACAGCAAAAATAAGATTTTCATATAAAAAAATAGATTTTTTATGAAAAATATAGGTCGTCACGGATTTTCGTCCTTTTTTCTATTAGACGCTGTTTTAAGAAGATACAGCAAAAATAAGATTTTCATATAAAAAAATAGATTTTTTATGAAAAATATAGGTCGTCACGGATTTTCGTCCTTTTTTTTATTAGACGCTTATAAAGGAGATAAAGCAAAAATAAGATTTTCATATTAAAAAGTAGATTTTTTTGGAAAAATATAGGTCGTCACAGATTTTTGTCCTTTTTTCGATTAGACGCTGTTTTAAGAAGATACAGCAAAAATAAGATTTTCATATAAAAAAATAGATTTTTTATGAAAAATATAGGTCGTCACGGATTTTCGTCCTTTTTTTTATTAGACGCTTATAAAGGAGATAAAGCAAAAATAAGATTTTCATATTAAAAAGTAGATTTTTTTGGAAAAATATAGGTCGTCACAGATTTTTGTCCTTTTTTCGATTAGACGCTGTTTTAAAAAGATACAGCAAAAATAAGATTTTTATATTAAAAAGTAAATTTTTTTGGAAAAATATAGGTCGTCACAGATTTTTGTCCTTTTTTCGATTAGACGCTGTTTTAAAAAGATACAGAAAAAATAAGATTTTCATATAAAAAAATAGATTTTTTATGAAAAATATAGGTCGTCACGGATTTTCGTCCTCTTTTCGATTAGATGCTGTTTTAAGAAGATACAGCAAAAATAAGATTTTCATATTAAAAAATAGATTTTTTATGAAAAATATAGGTCGTCACGGATTTTCGTCCTTTTTTCGATTACACGCTTATTTAAGGAGATACAGCAAAAATAAGATTTTCATATAAAAAAATAGATTTTTTATGAAAAATATAGGTCGTCACGGATTTTCGTCCTTTTTTCGATTAGACGCTGTTTTAAGGAGATACAGTAAAAATAAGATTTTCATATTAAAAAGTAGATTTTTTTGGAAAAATATAGGTCGTCACAGATTTTTGTCCTTTTTTCGATTAGACGTTGTTTTAAAAAGATACAGCAAAAATAAGATTTTTATATTAAAAAGTAAATTTTTTTGGAAAAATATAGGTCGTCACAGATTTTTGTCCTTTTTTCGATTAGACGCTGTTTTAAGAAGATACAGCAAAAATAAGATTTTCACATAAAAAATAGATTTTTTATGAAAAATATAGGGCGTCACGGATTTTCGTCCTTTTTTCGATTAGACGCTTATTTAAGGAGATACAGCAAAAATAAGATTTTCATATAAAAAATAGATTTTTTATGAAAAATATAGGTCGTCACGGATTTTTGTCCTTTTTTCGATTAGACGCTGTTTTAAGGAGATACAGCAAAAATAAGATTTTCATATAAAAAATAGATTTTTTATGAAAAATATAGGTCGTCACGGATTTTCGTCCTTTTTTCGATTAGACGCTGTTTTAAGGAGATACAGCAAAAATAAGATTTTCACATAAAAAAATAGATTTTTTATGATAAATATAGGTCGTCACGGATTTTCGTCCTTTTTTCGATTAGACGCTTATTTAAGGAGATACAGCAAAAATAAGATTTTCATATAAAAAATAGATTTTTTATGAAAAATATAGGTCGTAACGGATTTTCGTCCTTTTTTCGATTAGACGCTTATTTAAGGAGATACAGCAAAAATAAGATTTTCATATTAAAAAGTGGATTTTTTTGGAAAAATATAGGTCGTCACAGATTTTTGTCCTTTTTTCGATTAGACGCTGTTTTAAAAAGATACAGCAAAAATAAGATTTTCATATAAAACAAGTAAAAGTGCTATATTCGGCCGTGCCGAATCTTCTATACCCTTCACCACGGTGATTTTATTTATACAGACATGTACAGCATTATCCATATTGTTGACTCTTTACTTAAATAAATTCGTATGAGAAAAAATCATTATTCATGAGTTAAAAAAATAGAAGACAAATGAAAACAAATTCCATTTGCTACAATTGTCGCCGTGTTGTCAGCTACTTAATGATATAGAAGACGACAGCTACATCGTAAACTCTGACATTGTGGTAGAAATACTTATTTTGATTTTATAAAATTAAATAACTTTTTCAAAAAATTATAAATATTTCCTACAGAACTTTTTGTTTATATATGAATTTGCAATTTACAATTTTGTGACATTTTCTTTTGTTGAATAAAATAGATATTTGCCTAAGTTGACGACAGCCACAACGTTTCATTTTTGACAGTTTGTAGTCAGTATTCTGATGATGTCTATGTGTTTAATGCACCTAGGTTTTAAAACAGAGATATCATATATTAAAAAATCAAACGCATTTAAAAAAATATGTTACTCTATATACACACATACATACATATGTATATTCTTAATATTAAATATATGTTATGTTACAGTCATGATTTTCATTTTCAAAGAAATATTGAAATTTTTGTTTTAATTTTTCGAAAATTGTGTGTAAAAATTTTTTGTAAAAATATTTTTTTTAAAATTTTTTGTAAAAATATTTTTTTAAAAATTTTTTGTAAAATTTTATTCGAATTTTTTTGGAAAATTTTTTAAAAAAATTTTTTTTCGAATATTTTTCTGTAAAATATCTTTTTGAAAATGCTTTGTAAATTTTTTTGTAAATATTTTTTTAAAAAATTTTAAAATTTTTTTTTAAAAAATTTAAAAATTTTTTTTTTTTAAAAATTCGATTGAAATTTTTTTGTTAAATTTTGGACCTTTCTCCAATCTATATTGAGTTAGAATGGTCAGACTAAAGCAAAATAAAAATCCTTACAAAAAAAAAATTTCCTCATATTGACACATGGGGGGTCCTTTTAACTGCTCCTATTTATTAGTGGGTACCCTGTGGGTCCATTGGCTACCTCTATGTGTATTGCTTTCTATTAAGGTCACTAATACAAATCAAAGCAGAAAAACCCTACCAATCTAAAAACAAACAAAAATCGCTCCTCGCAGGGGGTTATTGATCCCCCGAGATCTGTATGCACTCCTTGCGATCTACCTGTCGCAGTCTAATATTTATTTGAGAAAAAAAGGCAAAACAGAATCATTAAAGCTGAAAAAATTTAAAAAAAAACCTGAAAAAGCGTGAAAAAAATATAGGTGGGCGTGGTTTTTGGCCCGCAGCCTCCAAAGGAATGATCCGATGTTGCTGAATTGCAATACCAAAATTTTCGAAACTATGCCTGACAGATTGGTGTGCTTAAATTTTTTGTATCTCTTCTGGTGCCTTGGTAAACGACATTACCACGCTAACACGGACAGACGGACAGACGGACAGACGGACAGACGGACAGACGGACAGACGGACAGACGGACAGACGGACAGACGGACATCGCTTAATCAACTTCTCTATGTATAAGGATTCAGAATATATATACTTTATGGGGTCGGAAATGAATATTGTAGAAATTACACACGGAATGACAAACTTATATATACCCTTTCCACCTGTGGTGAAGGGTATAAAAATATGTTACTCTATATCATACATACATATGTATGTACATATATTCTTAATATTAAAAATATGTTATGTTACACTCATAATTTTAATTTTCAGAGAAATATTGAAATTTTTGTTTTAATTTTTCGAAAATTGAGTCTAAAAAATTTTTGTAAAAATATTTTTTTTTAAAATTTTTTGTAAAATTTTATTCGAAAATTTTTTGGAAAATTTTTAAAAAAATTTTTTTTCGAATATTTTTCTGTAAAATATCTTTTTGAAAATGCTTTGTAAATATTTTTGAAAAAAAATTTAAAAATTTAAAATTTTTTTTTTAAAAATTTTTTAAAAATTTTTTTTTAAAAATTTGATTGAAATTTTTTTGTTAAATTTTGGACCTTTCTCCAATCTATATTGAGTTAGAATGGTCAGACTAAAGCAAAAAGAAATCCTTACAAAAAAAACTTCATCATATTGACACATGGGGGGTCCTTTTAACTGCTCCTATTTGTCAGAGGGTATCCGGTGAGTCCATTGGCTACCTCTATGCGTATTGCTTTCTATTAAGGTCTCTAATACAAATCAAAGCAGAAAAACCCTACCAATCTAAAAACAAACAAAAATCGCCCCTCGCAGGGGGTTATTGATCCCCCGAGATCTGTATGCACTCCTTGCGATCTACCTGTCACACTCTAATATTTATTTGACAAAAAAAGGCAAAACAGAATCATTAAAGCCGAAAAAAATTAAAAAAAAACGTAAAAAAACGTAAAAAAAATATAGGTGGGCGTGGTTTTTGGCCTGTAGCCTCCAAAGGAATGATCCGATGTTGCTGAATTGCAATACCAAAATTTTCGAAACTATGCCTGACAGATTGGTGTGCTTAAATTTTTTGTATCTCTTCTGATGCCTTTGCAAATGACATTACCACACTAACACGGACAGACGGACAGACGGACAGACGGACAGACGGACAGACGGACAGACGGACAGACGGACAGACGGACAGACGGACAGACGGACAGACGGACAGACGGACAGACGGACAGACGGACAGACGGACAGACGGACAGACGGACAGACGGACAGACGGACAGACGGACAGACGGACAGACGGACAGACGGACAGACGGACAGACGGACAGACGGACAGACGGACAGACGGACAGACGGACAGACGGACAGACGGACAGACGGACAGACGGACAGACGGACAGACGGACAGACGGACAGACGGACAGACGGACAGACGGACAGACGGACAGACGGACAGACGGACAGACGGACATACGGACAGACGGACAGACGGACAGACGGACAGACGGACAGACGGACAGACGGACAGACGGACAGACGGACAGACGGACAGACGGACAGACGGACAGACGGACAGACGGACAGACGGACAGACGGACAGACGGACAGACGGACAGACGGACAGACGGACAGACGGACAGACGGACAGACGGACAGACGGACAGACGGACAGACGGACAGACGGACAGACGGACAGACGGACAGACGGACAGACGGACAGACGGACAGACGGACAGACGGACAGACGGACAGACGGACAGACGGACAGACGGACAGACGGACAGACGGACAGACGGACAGACGGACAGACGGACAGACGGACAGACGGACAGACGGACAGACAGACAGACGGACAGACGGACAGACGGACAGACGGACAGACGGACAGACGGACAGACGGACAGACGGACAGACGGACAGACGGACAGACGGACAGACGGACAGACGGACAGACGGACAGACGGACAGACGGACAGACGGACAGACGGACAGACGGACAGACGGACAGACGGACAGACGGACAGACGGACAGACGGACAGACGGACAGACGGACAGACGGACAGACGGACAGACGGACAGACGGACAGACGGACAGACGGACAGACGGACAGACGGACAGACGGACAGACGGACAGACGGACAGACGGACAGACGGACAGACGGACAGACGGACAGACGGACAGACGGACAGACGGACAGACGGACATCGCTTAATCAACTTCTCTATGTATAAGGATCCAGAATATATATACTTTATGGGGTCGGAAATGAATATTGTAGAAATTACACACGGAATGACAAACTTATATATACCCTTTCCACCTGTGGTGAAGGGTATAAAAATATGTTACTCTATATCATACATACATATGTATGTACATATATTCTTAATATTAAAAATATGTTATGTTACACTCATAATTTTAATTTTCAGAGAAATATTGAAATTTTTGTTTTAATTTTTCGAAAATTGAGTCTAAAAAATTTTGTAAAAATATTTTTTTTAAAAATTTTTTGTAAAATTTTATTCGAAAATTTTTTGGAAAATTTTTAAAAAAATTTTTTTTCGAATATTTTTCTGTAAAATATCTTTTTGAAAATGCTTTGTAAATATTTTTGAAAAAAAATTTAAAAATTTAAAATTTTTTTTTTAAAAATTTTTTAAAAATTTTTTTTTAAAAATTTGATTGAAATTTTTTTGTTAAATTTTGGACCTTTCTCCAATCTATATTGAGTTAGAATGGTCAGACTAAAGCAAAAAGAAATCCTTACAAAAAAAATTTCATCATATTGACACATGGGGGGTCCTTTTAACTGCTCCTATTTGTCAGAGGGTACCCGGTGAGTCCATTGGCTACCTCTATGCGTATTGCTTTCTATTAAGGTCTCTAATACAAATCAAAGCAGAAAAACCCTACCAATCTAAAAACAAACAAAAATCGCCCCTCGCAGGGGGTTATTGATCCCCCGAGATCTGTATGCACTCCTTGCGATCTACCTGTCACACTCTAATATTTATTTGACAAAAAAAGGCAAAACAGAATCATTAAAGCCGAAAAAAATTAAAAAAAAACGTAAAAGAACGTAAAAAAAATATAGGTGGGCGTGGTTTTTGGCCTGTAGCCTCCAAAGGAATGATCCGATGTTGCTGAATTGCAATACCAAAATTTTCGAAACTATGCCTGACAGATTGGTGTGCTTAAATTTTTTGTATCTCTTCTGATGCCTTTGCAAATGACATTACCACACTAACACGGACAGACGGACAGACGGACAGACGGACAGACGGACATCGCTTAATCAACTTCTCTATGTATAAGGATCCAGAATATATATACTTTATGGGGTCGGAAATGAATATTGTAGAAATTACACACGGAATGACAAACTTATATATACCCTTTCCACCTGTGGTGAAGGGTATAAAAATATGTTACTCTATATCATACATACATATGTATGTACATATATTCTTAATATTAAAAATATGTTATGTTACACTCATAATTTTAATTTTCAGAGAAATATTGAAATTTTTGTTTTAATTTTTCGAAAATTGAGTCTAAAAAATTTTTGTAAAAATATTTTTTTTAAAAATTTTTTGTAAAATTTTATTCGAAAATTTTTTGGAAAATTTTTAAAAAAAATTTTTTTCGAATATTTTTCTGTAAAATATCTTTTTGAAAATGCTTTGTAAATATTTTTGAAAAAAAATTTAAAAATTTAAAATTTTTTTTTTAAAAATTTTTTAAAAATTTTTTTTTAAAAATTTGATTGAAATTTTTTTGTTAAATTTTGGACCTTTCTCCAATCTATATTGAGTTAGAATGGTCAGACTAAAGCAAAAAGAAATCCTTACAAAAAAAATTTCATCATATTGACACATGGGGGGTCCTTTTAACTGCTCCTATTTGTCAGAGGGTACCCGGTGAGTCCATTGGCTACCTCTATGCGTATTGCTTTCTATTAAGGTCTCTAATACAAATCAAAGCAGAAAAACCCTACCAATCTAAAAACAAACAAAAATCGCCCCTCGCAGGGGGTTATTGATCCCCCGAGATCTGTATGCACTCCTTGCGATCTACCTGTCACACTCTAATATTTATTTGACAAAAAAAGGCAAAACAGAATCATTAAAGCCGAAAAAAATTAAAAAAAAACGTAAAAAACGTAAAAAAAATATAGGTGGGCGTGGTTTTTGGCCTGTAGCCTCCAAAGGAATGATCCGATGTTGCTGAATTACAATACCAAAATTTTCGAAACTATGCCTGACAGATCGGTGTGCTTAAATTTTTTGTATCTCTTCTGATGCCTTTGCAAATGACATTACCACACTAACACGGACAGACGGACAGACGGACAGACGGACAGACGGACAGACGGACATCGCTTAATCGACTTCTCTATGTATAAGGATCCAGAATATATATACTTTATGGGGTCGGAAATGAATATTGTAGAAATTACACACGGAATGACAAACTTATATATACCCTTTCCACCTGTGGTGAAGGGTATAAAAATATAGGTCGTCACAGATTTTTGTCCTTTTTTCGATTAGACGCTGTTTTAAAAAGATACAGCAAAAATAAGATTTTCATATAAAAAAATAGATTTTTTATGAAAAATATAGGTCGTCACAGATTTTTGTCCTTTTTTCGATTAGACGCTGTTTTAAGAAGATACAGCAAAAATAAGATTTTCATATAAAAAAATAGATTTTTTATGAAAAATATAGGTCGTCACGGATTTTCGTCCTTTTTTTGATTAGACGCTTATTAAGGAGATAAAGCAAAAATAAGATTTTCATATTAAAAAGTAGATTTTTTTGGAAAAATATAGGTCGTCACAGATTTTTGTCCTTTTTTCGATTAGACGCTGTTTTAAAAAGATACAGCAAAAATAAGATTTTCATATAAAAAAATAGATTTTTTATGAAAAATATAGGTCGTCACGGATTTTCGTCCTTTTTTCGATTAGACGCTTATTTAAGGAGATACAGCAAAAATAAGATTTTCATATTAAAAAGTAGATTTTTTTGGAAAAATATAGGTCGTCACAGATTTTTGTCCTTTTTTCGATTAGACGCTGTTTTAAAAAGATACAGCAAAAATAAGATTTTTATATTAAAAAGTAAATTTTTTTGGAAAAATATAGGTCGTCACAGATTTTTGTCCTTTTTTCGATTAGACGCTGTTTTAAAAAGATACAGAAAAAATAAGATTTTCATATAAAAAAATAGATTTTTTATGAAAAATATAGGTCGTCACGGATTTTCGTCCTCTTTTCGATTAGATGCTGTTTTAAGAAGATACAGCAAAAATAAGATTTTCATATAAAAAAATATAGGTCGTCACAGATTTTTGTCCTTTTTTCGATTAGACGCTGTTTTAAAAAGATACAGCAAAAATAAGATTTTCATATAAAAAAATAGATTTTTTATGAAAAATATAGGTCGTCACGGATTTTCGTATTTTTTTCGATTAGACGCTTATTTAAGGAGATACAGCAAAAATAAGATTTTCATATTAAAAAGTAGATTTTTTTGGAAAAATATAGGTCGTCACAGATTTTTGTCCTTTTTTCGATTAGACGCTGTTTTAAGAAGATACAGCAAAAATAAGATTTTCATATAAAAAAATATAGGTCGTCACAGATTTTTGTCCTTTTTTCGATTAGACGCTGTTTTAAAAAGATACAGCAAAAATAAGATTTTCATATAAAAAAATAGATTTTTTATGAAAAATATAGGTCGTCACAGATTTTTGTCCTTTTTTCGATTAGATGCTGTTTTAAGAAGATAGAGCAAAAATAAGATTTTCATATAAAAAAATAGATTTTTTATGAAAAATATAGGTCGTCACGGATTTTCGTCCTTTTTTTGATTAGACGCTTATTAAGGAGATAAAGCAAAAATAAGATTTTCATATTAAAAAGTAGATTTTTTTGGAAAAATATAGGTCGTCACAGATTTTTGTCCTTTTTTCGATTAGACGCTGTTTTAAGAAGATACAGCAAAAATAAGATTTTCATATAAAAAAATAGATTTTTTATGAAAAATATAGGTCGTCACGGATTTTCGTCCTTTTTTTGATTAGACGCTTATTAAGGAGATAAAGCAAAAATAAGATTTTCATATTAAAAAGTAGATTTTTTTGGAAAAATATAGGTCGTCACAGATTTTTGTCCTTTTTTCGATTAGACGCTGTTTTAAGAAGATACAGCAAAAATAAGATTTTCATATAAAAAAAATAGATTTTTTATGAAAAATATAGGTCGTCACGGATTTTCGTCCTTTTTTTGATTAGACGCTTATTAAGGAGATAAAGCAAAAATAAGATTTTCATATTAAAAAGTAGATTTTTTTGGAAAAATATAGTCTTCACAGATTTTTGTCCTTTTTTCGATTAGACGCTGTTTTAAAAGATACAGCAAAAATAAGATTTTCATATAAAAAATAGATTTTTTATGAAAAATATAGGTCGTCACGGATTTTCGTATTTTTTTCGATTAGACGCTTATTTATGGAGATACAGCAAAAATAAGATTTTCATATTAAAAAGTAGATTTTTTGGAAAAATATAGGTCGTCACAGATTTTTGTCCTTTTTTCGATTAGACGCTGTTTTAAGAAGATACAGCAAAAATAAGATTTTCATATAAAAAAATAGATTTTTTATGAAAAATATAGGTCGTCACGGATTTTCGTCCTTTTTTCGATTAGACGCTTATTTAAGGAGATACAGTAAAAAATAAGATTTTCATATTAAAAAGTAGATTTTTTTGGAAAAATATAGGTCGTCACAGATTTTTGTCCTTTTTTCGATTAGACGCTGTTTTAAAAAGATACAGCAAAAATAAGATTTTCATATAAAAAAATAGATTTTTTATGAAAAATATAGGTCGTCACGGATTTTCGTCCTTTTTTTGATTAGACGCTTATTAAGGAGATAAAGCAAAAATAAGATTTTCATATTAAAAAGTAGATTTTTTTGGAAAAATATAGGTCGTCACAGATTTTTGTCCTTTTTTCGATTAGACGCTGTTTTAAAAAGATACAGCAAAAATAAGATTTTCATATAAAAAAATAGATTTTTTATGAAAAATATAGGTCGTCACGGATTTTCGTCTTTTTTCGATTAGACGCTTATTTAAGGAGATACAGCAAAAATAAGATTTTCATATTAAAAAGTAGATTTTTTTGGAAAAATATAGGTCGTCACAGATTTTTGTCCTTTTTTCGATTAGACGCTGTTTTAAGAAGATAGAGCAAAAATAAGATTTTCATATAAAAAAATAGATTTTTTATGAAAAATATAGGTCGTCACGGATTTTCGTCTTTTTTCGATTAGACGCTTATTTAAGGAGATACAGCAAAAATAAGATTTTCATATTAAAAGTAGATTTTTTTGGAAAAATATAGGTCGTCACAGATTTTTGTCCTTTTTTCGATTAGACGCTGTTTTAAGAAGATACAGCAAAAATAAGATTTTCATATAAAAAAATAGATTTTTTATGAAAAATATAGGTCGTCACGGATTTTCGTCCTTTTTTTTGATTAGACGCTTATTAAGGAGATAAAGCAAAAATAAGATTTTCATATTAAAAAGTAGATTTTTTTGGAAAAATATAGGTCGTCACAGATTTTTGTCCTTTTTTCGATTAGACGCTGTTTTAAGAAGATACAGCAAAAATAAGATTTTCATATAAAAAAATAGATTTTTTATGAAAAATATAGGTCGTCACGGATTTTCGTCCTTTTTTTGATTAGACGCTTATTAAGGAGATAAAGCAAAAATAAGATTTTCATATTAAAAAGTAGATTTTTTTGGAAAAATATAGGTCGTCACAGATTTTTGTCCTTTTTTCGATTAGACGCTGTTTAAAAAGATACAGCAAAAATAAGATTTTCATATAAAAAAATAGATTTTTTATGAAAAATATAGGTCGTCACGGATTTTCGTCCTTTTTTCGATTAGACGCTTATTTAAGGAGATACAGCAAAAATAGATTTTCATATTAAAAAGTAGATTTTTTTGGAAAAATATAGGTCGTCACAGATTTTTGTCCTTTTTTCGATTAGACGCTGTTTTAAGAAGATACAGCAAAAATAAGATTTTCATATAAAAAAATAGATTTTTTATGAAAAATATAGGTCGTCACGGATTTTCGTCCTTTTTTCGATTAGACGCTTATTTAAGGAGATACAGCAAAAATAAGATTTTCATATTAAAAGTAGATTTTTTTGGAAAAATATAGGTCGTCACAGATTTTTGTCCTTTTTTCGATTAGACGCTGTTTAAAAAGATACAGCAAAAATAAGATTTTCATATAAAAAAATAGATTTTTTATGAAAAATATAGGTCGTCACGGATTTTCGTCCTTTTTTCGATTAGACGCTTATTTAAGGAGATACAGCAAAAATAAGATTTTCATATAAAAAAATAGATTTTTTATGAAAAATATAGGTCGTCACGGATTTTCGTCCTTTTTTCGATTAGACGCTTATTTAAGGAGATACAGTAAAAATAAGATTTTCATATTAAAAAGTAGATTTTTTTGAAAAATATAGGTCGTCACAGATTTTTGTCCTTTTTTCGATTAGACGCTGTTTTAAAAAGATACAGCAAAAATAAGATTTTCATATAAAAAAATAGATTTTTTATGAAAATATAGGTCGTCACAGATTTTTATCCTTTTTTCGATTAGACGCTGTTTTAAGAAGATAGAGCAAAAATAAGATTTTCATATAAAAAAATAGATTTTTTATGAAAAATATAGGTCGTCACGGATTTTCGTCTTTTTTCGATTAGACGCTTACTTAGGAGATACAGCAAAAATAAGATTTTCATATTAAAAAGTAGATTTTTTGGAAAAATATAGGTCGTCACAGATTTTTGTCCTTTTTTCGATTAGACGCTGTTTTAAAAAGATACAGCAAAAATAAGATTTTCATATAAAAAAATAGATTTTTTATGAAAAATATAGGTCGTCACAGATTTTTGTCCTTTTTTCGATTAGACGCTGTTTTAAGAAGATACAGCAAAAATAAGATTTTCA
>CATIVE010000489.1:0-33744 GCA_949628195.1 Phasia obesa
CCAACGTTTCACATCAAATATGAAGTCAATCGGATCACCCGTTTAGGAGATAACCGGGTTTTCGCGCAACAATTTACAAATCAATAGTTTATTTCAGCTTCTCCGAAAACTCACAGAAACTGACTTTTCCGGAAAACCTATAATCTCAACCTAAACAGGAGTTATACCACTTTAAAGAGGAGATCAATACCAACATTTCACAGCAAATATGAAGTCAATCGGATCACTTGTTGAGGAGATAAACGGGTATTCGCGCAACAATTTACAAATCAATAGTTAATTTCAGCTTCTCCGAAAACCCACAGAAACTGACTTTTCCGGAAAACCTATAATCTCAACCTAAACATGAGTTATACCATTTTAAAAAGGAGATCAATACCAACATTTCACAGCAAATATGAAGTCAATCGGATCACCCGTTTAGGAGATAACCGGGTTTTCGCGCAACAATTTACAAATCAATAGTTCATTTCATCTTCTCCGAAAACCCACAGAAACTGACTTTTCCGGAAAACTTATAATCTCAACCTAAACAGGAGTTACACCTCTTTAAAGAGGAGATCAATACCAACATTTCACAACAAATATGAAGTCAATCGGATCACCCGTTTAGGAGATAACCAGGTTTTCGCGCAACAATTTACAAATCAATAGTTCATTTCAGTTTCTCCGAAAACCCACAGAAACTGACTTTTCCGGAAAACCTATAATCTCAACCTAAACAGGAGTTACACCTCTTTAAAGAGGAGATCAATACCAACATTTCACAACAAATATGAAGTCAATTGGAATACCCGTTTAGGAGATAACCAGGTTTTCGCGCAACAATTTACAAATCAATAGTTTATTTCAGCTTCTCCGAAAACTTACAGAAACTGACTTTTCCGGAAAACCTATAATCTCAACCTAAACAGGGGTTATACCACTTTAAAGAGGAGATCAATACCAACATTTCACAACAAATATGAAGTCAATCGGATCACCCGTTTAGGAGATAACCAGGTTTTCGCGCAACAATTTACAAATCAATAGTTCATTTCAGTTTCTCCGAAAACCCACAGAAACTGACTTTTCCGGAAAACCTATAATCTCAACCTAAACAGGAGTTACACCTCTTTAAAGAGGAGATCAATACCAACATTTCACAACAAATATGAAGTCAATTGGAATACCCGTTTAGGAGATAACCGGGTTTTCGCGCAACAATTTACAAATCAATAGTTTATTTCAGTTTCTCCGAAAACCCAGAGAAACTGACTTTTTCGGAAAACCTATAATCTCAACCTAAACAGGAGTTATACCACTTTAAAGAGGAGATCAATACCAACATTTCACATCAAATATGAAGTCAATCGGATCACCCGTTTAGGAGATAACCGGGTTTTCGCGCAACAATTTACAAATCAATAGTTCATTTCAGCTTCTCCGAAAACCCACAGAAACTGACTTTTCCGGAAAACCTATAATCTCAACCTAAACAGGAGTTATACCATTTTAAAAAGTAGATTAATACCAACATTTCACAACAAATATGAAGTCAATCGGATCACTCGTTTAGGAGATAACCGGGTTTTCGCGCAACAATTTACAAATCAATAGTTCATTTCATCTTCTCCGAAAATCCACAGAAACTGACTGTTCCGGAAAACTTATAATCTCAACCTAAACAGGAGTTATACCACTTTGAAGAGGAGATCAATAACAACATTTCACATCAAATATGAAGTCAATCGGATCACCCGTTTAGGAGTTAACCGGGTTTTCGCGCAAAAATTTACAAATCAATAGTTCACTCAGCATCTCCGAAAACGCACAGAAACTGACTTTTACGGAAAACCTATAATCTCAACCTAACCAGGAGTTATACCACTTTAAAGAGGAGATCAATACCAACGTTTCACATCAAATATGAAGTCAATCGGATCACCCGTTTAGGAGATAACCGGGTTTTCGCGCAACAATTTACAAATCAATAGTTTATTTCAGCTTCTCCGAAAACTCACAGAAACTGACTTTTCCGGAAAACCTATAATCTCAACCTAAACAGGGGTTATACCACTTTAAAGAGGAGATCAATACCAACATTTCACAACAAATATGAAGTCAATCGGATCACCCGTTTAGGAGATAACCAGGTTTTCGCGCAACAATTTACAAATCAATAGTTTATTTCAGCTTCTCCGAAAACTCACAGAAACTGACTTTTCCGGAAAACCTATAATCTCAACCTAAACAGGGGTTATACCACTTTAAAGAGGAGATCAATACCAACATTTCACAACAAATATGAAGTCAATCGGATCACCCGTTTAGGAGATAACCAGGTTTTCGCGCAACAATTTACAAATCAATAGTTCATTTCAGTTTCTCCGAAAACCCACAGAAACTGACTTTTCCGGAAAACCTATAATCTCAACCTAAACAGGAGTTACACCTCTTTAAAGAGGAGATCAATACCAACATTTCACAACAAATATGAAGTCAATTGGAATACCCGTTTAGGAGATAACCGGGTTTTCGCGCAACAATTTACAAACCAATAGTTTATTTCAGCTTCTCCGAAAACCCACAGAAACTGACTTTTCCGGAAAACCTATAATCTCAACCTAAACAGGAGTTATACCACTTTAAAGAGGAGATCAATACCAACATTTCACATCAAATATGAAGTCAATCGGATCACCCGTTTAGGAGATAACCGGGTTTTCGCGCAACAATTTACAAATCAATAGTTTATTTCAGCTTCTCCGAAAACCCAGAGAAACTGACTTTTTCGGAAAACCTATAATCTCAACCTAAACAGGAGTTATACCACTTTAAAGAGGAGATCAATACCAACATTTCACATCAAATATGAAGTCAATCGGATCACCCGTTTAGGAGATAACCGGGTTTTCGCGCAACAATTTACAAATCAATAGTTCATTTCATCTTCTCCGAAAACCCACAGAAACTGACTTTTTCGGAAAACTTATAATCTCAACCTAAACAGGAGTTATACCACTTTAAAGAGGAGATCAATACCAACATTTCACAACAAATATGAAGTCAATCGGAATACCCGTTTAGGAGATAACCGGGTTTTCGCGCAACAATTTACAAATCAATAGTTTATTTCAGCTTCTCCGAAAACCCACAGAAACTGACTTTTCCGGAAAACCTATAATCTCAACATAAACAGGAGTTACACCTCTTTAAAGAGGAGATCAATACCAACATTTCACAACAAATATGAAGTCAATCGGAATACCCGTTTAGGAGATAACCGGGTTTTCGCGCAACAATTTACAAATCAATAGTTTATTTCAGCTTCTCCGAAAACCCAGAGAAACTGACTTTTCCGGAAAACCTATAATCTCAACCTAAACAGGAGTTATACCACTTTAAAGAGGAGATCAATACCAACATTTCACATCAAATATGAAGTCAATCGGATCACCCGTTTAGGAGATAACCGGGTTTTCGCGCAACAATTTACAAATCAATAGTTTATTTCAGCTTCTCCGAAAACCCAGAGAAACTGACTTTTTCGGAAAACCTATAATCTCTACCTAAACAGGAGTTATACCACTTTAAAGAGGAGATCAATACCAACATTTCACATCAAATATGAAGTCAATCGGATCACCCGTTTAGGAGATAACCGGGTTTTCGCGCAACAATTTACCAATCAATAGTTCATTTCATCTTCTCCGAAAACCCACAGAAACTGAATTTTTCGGAAAACTTATAATCTCAACCCTAACAGGAGTTATACCACTTTAAAGAGGAGATCAATACTAACATTTCACAATAAATATGAAGTCAATCGGAATACCCGTTGAGGAGATAACCGGGTTTTCGCGCAACAATTTACAAATCAATAGTTTATTTCAGCTTCTCCGAAAACCCACAGAAACTGACTTTTCCGGAAAACCTATAATCTCAACCTAAACAGGAGTTTTACCACTTTAAAGAGGAGATCAATACCAATATGTCACATCAAATATGAAGTCAATCGGATCACCCGTTTAGGAGATAACCGGGTTTTCGCGCAACAATTTACAAATCAATAGTTTATTTCAGCTTCTCCGAAAACTCACAGAAACTGACTTTTCCGGAAAACCTATAATCTCAACCTAAACAGGAGTTATACCACTTTAAAGAGGAGATCAATACCAACATTTCACATGAAATATGAAGTCAATAGGATCACCCGTTTAGGAGATAACCGGGTTTTCGCGTAACAATTTACAAATCAATAGTTTATTTCAGCTTCTCCGAAAACCCAAAGAAACTGACTTTTCCGGAAAACCTATAATCTCAACCTAAACAGGAGTTATACCACTTTAAAGAGGAGATCAATACCAACATTTCACAACAAATATGAAGTCAATCGGATCACCCGTTGAGGAGATAAACGGGTATTCGCGCAACAATTTACAAATCAATAGTTCATTTCAGCTTCTCCGAAAATCCACAGAAACTGACTTTTCCGGAAAACCTATAATCTCAACCTAAACAGGAGTTATACCATTTTAAAAAGGAGATTAATACCAACATTTCACAACAAATATGAAGTCAATCGGATCACTCGTTTAGGAGATAACCGGGTTTTCGCGCAACAATTTACAAATCAATAGTTCACTCAGCATCTCCGAAAACCCACAGAAACTGACTTTTACGGAAAACCTATAATCTCAACCTAAACAGGAGTTATACCACTTTAAAGAGGAGATCAATACCAACATTTCACATCAAATATGAAGTCAATCGGATCACCCGTTTAGGAGATAACCGGGTTTTCGCGCAACAATTTACAAATCAATAGTTCATTTCATCTTCTCCGAAAACCCACAGAAACTGACTTTTCCGGAAAACTTATAATCTCAACCTAAACAGGAGTTGTACCACTTTAAAGAGGAGATCAATACCAACATGTCACATCAAATATGAAGTCAATCGGAATACCCGTTTAGGAGATAACCGCGTTTTCGCGCAACAATTTACAAATCAATAGTTTATTTCACCTTCTCCGAAAACTCACAGAAACTGACTTTTCCGGAAAACCTATAATCTCAACCTAAACAGGAGTTATACCACTTTAAAGAGGAGATCAATAACAACATTTCACAACAAATATGAAGTCAATCGGATCACCCGTTTAGGAGATAACCAGGTTTTCGCGCAACAATTTACAAATCAATAGTTCATTTCAGTTTCTCCGAAAACCCACAGAAACTGACTTTTCCGGAAAACCTATAATCTCAACCTAAACAGGAGTTATACCACTTTAAAGAGGAGATCAATACCAACATTTCACAACAAATATGAAGTCAATCGGATCACTTGTTGAGGAGATAAACGGGTATTCGCGCAACAATTTACAAATCAATAGTTAATTTCAGCTTCTCCGAAAACCCACAGAAACTGACTTTTCCGGAAAACCTATAATCTCAACCTAAACATGAGTTATACCATTTTAAAAAGGAGATCAATACCAACATTTCACAACAAAGATGAAGTCAATCGGATCACCCGTTTAGGAGATAACCGGGTTTTCGCGCAACAATTTACAAATCAATAGTTCATTTCATCTTCTCCGAAAACCCACAGAAACTGACTTTTCCGGAAAACTTATAATCTCAACCTAAACAGGAGTTACACCTCTTTAAAGAGGAGATCAATACCAACATTTCACAACAAATATGAAGTCAATCGGAATACCCGTTTAGGAGATAACCGGGTTTTCGCGCAACAATTTACAAATCAATAGTTTATTTCAGCTTCTCCGAAAACCCACAGAAACTGACTTTTCCGGAAAACCTATAATCTCAACCTAAACAGAAGTTATACCACTTTAAAGAGGAGATCAATACCAACATTTCACATCAAATATGAAGTCAATCGGATCACCCGTTTAGGAGATAACCGGGTTTTCGCGCAACAATTTACAAATCAATAGTTTATTTCAGCTTCTCCGAAAACCCAGAGAAACTGACTTTTTCGGAAAACCTATAATCTTAACCTAAACAGGAGTTATACCACTTTAAAGAGGAGATCAATACCAACATTTCACATCAAATATGAAGTCAATCGGATCACCCGTTTAAGAGATAACCGGGTTTTCGCGCAACAATTTACAAATCAATAGTTCATTTCATCTTCTCTGAAAACCCACAGAAACTGACTTTTCCGCAAAACCTATAATCTCAACCTAAACAGGAGTTATACCACTTTAAAGAGGAGATCAATACCAACATTTCATATCAAATATGAAGTCAATCGGATCACCCGTTTAGGAGATAACCTGGTTTTCGCGCAACAATTTACAAATCAATAGTTTATTTCAGCTTCTCCGAAAACCCAGAGAAACTGACTTTTCCGGAAAACCTATAATCTCAACCTAAACAGGAGTTATACCACTTTAAAGAGGAGATCAATACCAACATGTCACATCAAATATGAAGTCAATCGGATCACCCGTTTAGGAGATAACCGGGTTTTCGCGCAACAATTTACAAATCAATAGTTTATTTCAGCTTCTCCGAAAACCCACAGAAACTGACTTTTCCGGAAAACCTATAATCTCAACCTAAACAGGAGTTATACCACTTTAAAGAGGAGATCAATACCAACGTTTCACATCAAATATGAAGTCAATCGGATCACCCGTTTAGGAGATAACCGGGTTTTCGCGCAACAATTTACAAATCAATAGTTTATTTCAGCTTCTCCGAAAACTCACAGAAACTGACTTTTCCGGAAAACCTATAATCTCAACCTAAACAGGAGTTATACCACTTTAAAGAGGAGATCAATACCAACATTTCACAACAAATATGAAGTCAATCGGATCACTTGTTGAGGAGATAAACGGGTATTCGCGCAACAATTTACAAATCAATAGTTAATTTCAGCTTCTCCGAAAACCCACAGAAACTGACTTTTCCGGAAAACCTATAATCTCAACCTAAACATGAGTTATACCATTTTAAAAAGGAGATCAATACCAACATTTCACAACAAATATGAAGTCAATCGGATCACCCGTTTAGGAGATAACCGGGTTTTCGCGCAACAATTTACAAATCAATAGTTTATTTCAGCTTCTCCGAAAACCCAGAGAAACTGACTTTTCCGGAAAACCTATAATCTCAACCTAAACAGGAGTTATACCACTTTAAAGAGGAGATCAATACCAACGTTTCACATCAAATATGAAGTCAATCGGATCACCCGTTTAGGAGATAACCGGGTTTTCGCGCAACAATTTACAAATCAATAGTTTATTTCAGCTTCTCCGAAAACTCACAGAAACTGACTTTTCCGGAAAACCTATAATCTCAACCTAAACAGGAGTTATACCACTTTAAAGAGGAGATCAATACCAACATTTCACAACAAATATGAAGTCAATCGGATCACTTGTTGAGGAGATAAACGGGTATTCGCGCAACAATTTACAAATCAATAGTTAATTTCAGCTTCTCCGAAAACCCACAGAAACTGACTTTTCCGGAAAACCTATAATCTCAACCTAAACATGAGTTATACCATTTTAAAAAGGAGATCAATACCAACATTTCACAACAAATATGAAGTCAATCGGATCACCCGTTTAGGAGATAACCGGGTTTTCGCGCAACAATTTACAAATCAATAGTTCATTTCATCTTCTCCGAAAACCCACAGAAACTGACTTTTCCGGAAAACTTATAATCTCAACCTAAACAGGAGTTACACCTTTTTAAAGAGGAGATCAATACCAACATTTCACATCAAATATGAAGTCAATCGGATCACCCGTTTAGGAGATAACCGGGTTTTCGCGCAACAATTTACAAATCAATAGTTCATTTCATCTTCTCCGAAAACCCACAGAAACTGACTTTTCCGGAAAACTTATAATCTCAACCTAAACAGGAGTTGTACCACTTTAAAGAGGAGATCAATACCAACATGTCACATCAAATATGAAGTCAATCGGAATACCCGTTTAGGAGATAACCGCGTTTTCGCGCAACAATTTACAAATCAATAGTTTATTTCACCTTCTCCGAAAACTCACAGAAACTGACTTTTCCGGAAAACCTATAATCTCAACCTAAACAGGAGTTATACCACTTTAAAGAGGAGATCAATAACAACATTTCACAACAAATATGAAGTCAATCGGATCACCCGTTTAGGAAATAACCAGGTTTTCGCGCAACAATTTACAAATCAATAGTTCATTTCAGTTTCTCCGAAAACCCACAGAAACTGACTTTTCCGGAAAACCTATAATCTCAACCTAAACAGGAGTTATACCACTTTAAAGAGGAGATCAATACCAACATTTCACAACAAATATGAAGTCAATCGGATCACTTGTTGAGGAGATAAACGGGTATTCGCGCAACAATTTACAAATCAATAGTTAATTTCAGCTTCTCCGAAAACCCACAGAAACTGACTTTTCCGGAAAACCTATAATCTCAACCTAAACATGAGTTATACCATTTTAAAAAGGAGATCAATACCAACATTTCACAACAAAGATGAAGTCAATCGGATCACCCGTTTAGGAGATAACCGGGTTTTCGCGCAACAATTTACAAATCAATAGTTCATTTCATCTTCTCCGAAAACCCACAGAAACTGACTTTTCCGGAAAACTTATAATCTCAACCTAAACAGGAGTTACACCTCTTTAAAGAGGAGATCAATACCAACATTTCACAACAAATATGAAGTCAATCGGAATACCCGTTTAGGAGATAACCGGGTTTTCGCGCAACAATTTACAAATCAATAGTTTATTTCAGCTTCTCCGAAAACCCACAGAAACTGACTTTTCCGGAAAACCTATAATCTCAACCTAAACAGAAGTTATACCACTTTAAAGAGGAGATCAATACCAACATTTCACATCAAATATGAAGTCAATCGGATCACCCGTTTAGGAGATAACTGGGTTTTCGCGCAACAATTTACAAATCAATAGTTTATTTCAGCTTCTCCGAAAACCCAGAGAAACTGACTTTTTCGGAAAACCTATAATCTTAACCTAAACAGGAGTTATACCACTTTAAAGAGGAGATCAATACCAAAATTTCACATCAAATATGAAGTCAATCGGATCACCCGTTTAAGAGATAACCGGGTTTTCGCGCAACAATTTACAAATCAATAGTTCATTTCATCTTCTCTGAAAACCCACAGAAACTGACTTTTCCGCAAAACCTATAATCTCAACCTAAACAGGAGTTATACCACTTTAAAGAGGAGATCAATACCAACATTTCATATCAAATATGAAGTCAATCGGATCACCCGTTTAGGAGATAACCTGGTTTTCGCGCAACAATTTACAAATCAATAGTTTATTTCAGCTTCTCCGAAAACCCAGAGAAACTGACTTTTCCGGAAAACCTATAATCTCAACCTAAACAGGAGTTATACCACTTTAAAGAGGAGATCAATACCAACATGTCACATCAAATATGAAGTCAATCGGATCACCCGTTTAGGAGATAACCGGGTTTTCGCGCAACAATTTACAAATCAATAGTTTATTTCAGCTTCTCCGAAAACCCACAGAAACTGACTTTTCCGGAAAACCTATAATCTCAACCTAAACAGGAGTTATACCACTTTAAAGAGGAGATCAATACCAACGTTTCACATCAAATATGAAGTCAATCGGATCACCCGTTTAGGAGATAACCGGGTTTTCGCGCAACAATTTACAAATCAATAGTTTATTTCAGCTTCTCCGAAAACTCACAGAAACTGACTTTTCCGGAAAACCTATAATCTCAACCTAAACAGGAGTTATACCACTTTAAAGAGGAGATCAATACCAACATTTCACAACAAATATGAAGTCAATCGGATCACTTGTTGAGGAGATAAACGGGTATTCGCGCAACAATTTACAAATCAATAGTTAATTTCAGCTTCTCCGAAAACCCACAGAAACTGACTTTTCCGGAAAACCTATAATCTCAACCTAAACATGAGTTATACCATTTTAAAAAGGAGATCAATACCAACATTTCACAACAAATATGAAGTCAATCGGATCACCCGTTTAGGAGATAACCGGGTTTTCGCGCAACAATTTACAAATCAATAGTTTATTTCAGCTTCTCCGAAAACCCAGAGAAACTGACTTTTCCGGAAAACCTATAATCTCAACCTAAACAGGAGTTATACCACTTTAAAGAGGAGATCAATACCAACGTTTCACATCAAATATGAAGTCAATCGGATCACCCGTTTAGGAGATAACCGGGTTTTCGCGCAACAATTTACAAATCAATAGTTTATTTCAGCTTCTCCGAAAACTCACAGAAACTGACTTTTCCGGAAAACCTATAATCTCAACCTAAACAGGAGTTATACCACTTTAAAGAGGAGATCAATACCAACATTTCACAACAAATATGAAGTCAATCGGATCACTTGTTGAGGAGATAAACGGGTATTCGCGCAACAATTTACAAATCAATAGTTAATTTCAGCTTCTCCGAAAACCCACAGAAACTGACTTTTCCGGAAAACCTATAATCTCAACCTAAACATGAGTTATACCATTTTAAAAAGGAGATCAATACCAACATTTCACAACAAATATGAAGTCAATCGGATCACCCGTTTAGGAGATAACCGGGTTTTCGCGCAACAATTTACAAATCAATAGTTCATTTCATCTTCTCCGAAAACCCACAGAAACTGACTTTTCCGGAAAACTTATAATCTCAACCTAAACAGGAGTTACACCTTTTTAAAGAGGAGATCAATACCAACATTTCACAACAAATATGAAGTCAATCGGATCACCCGTTTAGGAGATAACCAGGTTTTCGCGCAACAATTTACAAATCAATAGTTCATTTCAGTTTCTCCGAAAACCCACAGAAACTGACTTTTCCGGAAAACCTATAATCTCAACCTAAACAGGAGTTACACCTCTTTAAAGAGGAGATCAATACCAACATTTCACAACAAATATGAAGTCAATTGGAATACCCGTTTAGGAGATAACCAGGTTTTCGCGCAACAATTTACAAATCAATAGTTTATTTCAGCTTCTCCGAAAACTCACAGAAACTGACTTTTCCGGAAAACCTATAATCTCAACCTAAACAGGGGTTATACCACTTTAAAGAGGAGATCAATACCAACATTTCACAACAAATATGAAGTCAATCGGATCACCCGTTTAGGAGATAACCAGGTTTTCGCGCAACAATTTACAAATCAATAGTTCATTTCAGTTTCTCCGAAAACCCACAGAAACTGACTTTTCCGGAAAACCTATAATCTCAACCTAAACAGGAGTTACACCTCTTTAAAGAGGAGATCAATACCAACATTTCACAACAAATATGAAGTCAATTGGAATACCCATTTAGGAGATAACCGGGTTTTCGCGCAACAATTTACAAATCAATAGTTTATTTCAGTTTCTCCGAAAACCCAGAGAAACTGACTTTTTCGGAAAACCTATAATCTCAACCTTAACAGGAGTTATACCACTTTAAAGAGGAGATCAATACCAACATTTCACATCAAATATGAAGTCAATCGGATCACCCGTTTAGGAGATAACCGGGTTTTCGCGCAACAATTTACAAATCAATAGTTCATTTCAGCTTCTCCGAAAACCCACAGAAACTGACTTTTCCGGAAAACCTATAATCTCAACCTAAACAGGAGTTATACCATTTTAAAAAGGAGATTAATACCAACATTTCACAACAAATATGAAGTCAATCGGATCACTCGTTTAGGAGATAACCGGGTTTTCGCGCAACAATTTACAAATCAATAGTTCATTTCATCTTCTCCGAAAATCCACAGAAACTGACTGTTCCGGAAAACTTATAATCTCAACCTAAACAGGAGTTATACCACTTTGAAGAGGAGATCAATAACAACATTTCACATCAAATATGAAGTCAATCGGATCACCCGTTTAGGAGTTAACCGGGTTTTCGCGCAAAAATTTACAAATCAATAGTTCACTCAGCATCTCCGAAAACGCACAGAAACTGACTTTTACGGAAAACCTATAATCTCAACCTAACCAGGAGTTATACCACTTTAAAGAGGAGATCAATACCAACGTTTCACATCAAATATGAAGTCAATCGGATCACCCGTTTAGGAGATAACCGGGTTTTCGCGCAACAATTTACAAATCAATAGTTTATTTCAGCTTCTCCGAAAGCTCACAGAAACTGACTTTTCCGGAAAACCTATAATCTCAACCTAAACAGGGGTTATACCACTTTAAAGAGGAGATCAATACCAACATTTCACAACAAATATGAAGTCAATCGGATCACCCGTTTAGGAGATAACCAGGTTTTCGCGCAACAATTTACAAATCAATAGTTTATTTCAGCTTCTCCGAAAACTCACAGAAACTGACTTTTCCGGAAAACCTATAATCTCAACCTAAACAGGGGTTATACCACTTTAAAGAGGAGATCAATACCAACATTTCACAACAAATATGAAGTCAATCGGATCACCCGTTTAGGAGATAACCAGGTTTTCGCGCAACAATTTACAAATCAATAGTTCATTTCAGTTTCTCCGAAAACCCACAGAAACTGACTTTTCCGGAAAACCTATAATCTCAACCTAAACAGGAGTTACACCTCTTTAAAGAGGAGATCAATACCAACATTTCACAACAAATAAGAAGTCAATTGGAATACCCGTTTAGGAGATAACCGGGTTTTCGCGCAACAATTTACAAATCAATAGTTTATTTCAGCTTCTCCGAAAACCCACAGAAACTGACTTTTCCGGAAAACCTATAATCTCAACCTAAACAGGAGTTATACCACTTTAAAGAGGAGATCAATACCAACATTTCACATCAAATATGAAGTCAATCGGATCACCCGTTTAGGAGATAACCGGGTTTTCGCGCAACAATTTACAAATCAATAGTTTATTTCAGCTTCTCCGAAAACCCAGAGAAACTGACTTTTTCGGAAAACCTATAATCTCAACCTAAACAGGAGTTATACCACTTTAAAGAGGAGATCAATACCAACATTTCACATCAAATATGAAGTCAATCGGATCACCCGTTTAGGAGATAACCGGGTTTTCGCGCAACAATTTACAAATCAATAGTTCATTTCATCTTCTCCGAAAACCCACAGAAACTGACTTTTTCGGAAAACTTATAATCTCAACCTAAACAGGAGTTATACCACTTTAAAGAGGAGATCAGTACCAACATTTCACAACAAATATGAAGTCAATCGGAATACCCGTTTAGGAGATAACCGGGTTTTCGCGCAACAATTTACAAATCAATAGTTTATTTCAGCTTCTCCGAAAACCCACAGAAACTGACTTTTCCGGAAAACCTATAATCTCAACATAAACAGGAGTTACACCTCTTTAAAGAGGAGATCAATACCAACATTTCACAACAAATATGAAGTCAATCGGAATACCCGTTTAGGAGATAACCGGGTTTTCGCGCAACAATTTACAAATCAATAGTTTATTTCAGCTTCTCCGAAAACCCACAGAAACTGACTTTTCCGGAAAACCTATAATCTCAACCTAAACAGGAGTTATACCACTTTAAAGAGGAGATCAATACCAACATTTCACATCAAATATGAAGTCAATCGGATCACAAGTTTAGGACATAACCGGGTTTTCGCGCAACAATTTACAAATCAATAGTTTATTTCAGCTTCTCCGAAAACCCAGAGAAACTGACTTTTTCGGAAAACCTATAATCTCTACCTAAACAGGAGTTATACCACTTTAAAGAGGAGATCAATACCAACATTTCACATCAAATATGAAGTCAATCGGATCACCCGTTTAGGAGATAACCGGGTTTTCGCGCAACAATTTACAAATCAATAGTTCATTTCATCTTCTCCGAAAACCCACAGAAACTGACTTTTTCGGAAAACTTATAATCTCAACCCTAACAGGAGTTATACCACTTTAAAGAGGAGATCAATACTAACATTTCACAATAAATATGAAGTCAATCGGAATACCCGTTTAGGAGATAACCGGGTTTTCGCGCAACAATTTACAAATCAATAGTTTATTTCAGCTTCTCCGAAAACCCACAGAAACTGACTTTTCCGGAAAACCTATAATCTCAACCTAAACAGGAGTTTTACCACTTTAAAGAGGAGATCAATACCAACATGTCACATCAAATATGAAGTCAATCGGATCACCCGTTTAGGAGATAACCGGGTTTTCGCGCAACAATTTACAAATCAATAGTTTATTTCAGCTTCTCCGAAAACTCACAGAAACTGACTTTTCCGGAAAACCTATAATCTCAACCTAAACAGGAGTTATACCACTTTAAAGAGGAGATCAATACCAACATTTCACATGAAATATGAAGTCAATAGGATCACCCGTTTAGGAGATAACCGGGTTTTCGCGTAACAATTTACAAATCAATAGTTTATTTCAGCTTCTCCGAAAACCCAAAGAAACTGACTTTTCCGGAAAACCTATAATCTCAACCTAAACAGGAGTTATACCACATTAAAGAGGAGATCAATACCAACATTTCACAACAAATATGAAGTCAATCGGATCACCCGTTGAGGAGATAAACGGGTATTCGCGCAACAATTTACAAATCAATAGTTCATTTCAGCTTCTCCGAAAATCCACAGAAACTGACTTTTCCGGAAAACCTATAATCTCAACCTAAACAGGAGTTATACCATTTTAAAAAGGAGATTAATACCAACATTTCACAATAAATATGAAGTCAATCGGATGATCACTCGTTTAGGAGATAACCGGGTTTTCGCGCAACAATTTACAAATCAATAGTTCACTCAGCATCTCCGAAAACCCACAGAAACTGACTTTTACGGAAAACCTATAATCTCAACCTAAACAGGAGTTATACCACTTTAAAGAGGAGATCAATACCAACATTTCACATCAAATATGAAGTCAATCGGATCACCCGTTTAGGAGATAACCGGGTTTTCGCGCAACAATTTACAAATCAATAGTTCATTTCATCTTCTCCGAAAACCCACAGAAACTGACTTTTCCGGAAAACTTATAATCTCAACCTAAACAGGAGTTGTACCACTTTAAAGAGGAGATCAATACCAACATGTCACATCAAATATGAAGTCAATCGGAATACCCGTTTAGGAGATAACCGGGTTTTCGCGCAACAATTTACAAATCAATAGTTTATTTCAGCTTCTCCGAAAACTCACAGAAACTGACTTTTCCGGAAAACCTATAATCTCAACCTAAACAGGAGTTATACCACTTTAAAGAGGAGATCAATACCAACATTTCACAACAAATATGAAGTCAATCGGATCACCCGTTTAGGAGATAACCAGGTTTTCGCGCAACAATTTACAAATCAATAGTTCATTTCAGTTTCTCCGAAAACCCACAGAAACTGACTTTTCCGGAAAACCTATAATCTCAACCTAAACAGGAGTTATACCACTTTAAAGAGGAGATCAATACCAACATTTCACAACAAATATGAAGTCAATCGGATCACTTGTTGAGGAGATAAACGGGTATTCGCGCAACAATTTACAAATCAATAGTTAATTTCAGCTTCTCCGAAAACCCACAGAAACTGACTTTTCCGGAAAACCTATAATCTCAACCTAAACATGAGTTATACCATTTTAAAAAGGAGATCAATACCAACATTTCACAACAAAGATGAAGTCAATCGGATCACCCGTTTAGGAGATAACCGGGTTTTCGCGCAACAATTTACAAATCAATAGTTCATTTCATCTTCTCCGAAAACCCACAGAAACTGACTTTTCCAGAAAACTTATAATCTCAACCTAAACAGGAGTTACACCTCTTTAAAGAGGAGATCAATACCAACATTTCACAACAAATATGAAGTCAATCGGAATACCCGTTTAGGAGATAACCGGGTTTTCGCGCAACAATTTACAAATCAATAGTTTATTTCAGCTTCTCCGAAAACCCACAGAAACTGACTTTTCCGGAAAACCTATAATCTCAACCTAAACAGGAGTTATACCACTTTAAAGAGGAGATCAATACCAACATTTCACATCAAATATGAAGTCAATCGGATCACCCGTTTAGGAGATAACCGGGTTTTCGCGCAACAATTTACAAATCAATAGTTTATTTCAGCTTCTCCGAAAACCCAGAGAAACTGACTTTTTCGGAAAACCTATAATCTTAACCTAAACAGGAGTTATACCACTTTAAAGAGGAGATCAATACCAACATTTCACATCAAATATGAAGTCAATCGGATCACCCGTTTAAGAGATAACCGGGTTTTCGCGCAACAATTTACAAATCAATAGTTCATTTCATCTTCTCCGAAAACCCACAGAAACTGACTTTTCCGCAAAACCTATAATCTCAACCTAAACAGGAGTTATACCACTTTAAAGAGGAGATCAATACCAACATTTCATATCAAATATGAAGTCAATCGGATCACCCGTTTAGGAGATAACCTGGTTTTCGCGCAACAATTTACAAATCAATAGTTTATTTCAGCTTCTCCGAAAACCCAGAGAAACTGACTTTTCCGGAAAACCTATAATCTCAACCTAAACAGGAGTTATACCACTTTAAAGAGGAGATCAATACCAACATGTCACATCAAATATGAAGTCAATCGGATCACCCGTTTAGGAGATAACCGGGTTTTCGCGCAACAATTTACAAATCAATAGTTTATTTCAGCTTCTCCGAAAACCCACAGAAACTGACTTTTCCGGAAAACCTATAATCTCAACCTAAACAGGAGTTATACCACTTTAAAGAGGAGATCAATACCAACGTTTCACATCAAATATGAAGTCAATCGGATCACCCGTTTAGGAGATAACCGGGTTTTCGCGCAACAATTTACAAATCAATAGTTTATTTCAGCTTCTCCGAAAACTCACAGAAACTGACTTTTCCGGAAAACCTATAATCTCAACCTAAACAGGAGTTATACCACTTTAAAGAGGAGATCAATACCAACATTTCACAACAAATATGAAGTCAATCGGATCACTTGTTGAGGAGATAAACGGGTATTCGCGCAACAATTTACAAATCAATAGTTAATTTCAGCTTCTCCGAAAACCCACAGAAACTGACTTTTCCGGAAAACCTATAATCTCAACCTAAACATAAGTTATACCATTTTAAAAAGGAGATCAATACCAACATTTCACAACAAATATGAAGTCAATCGGATCACCCGTTTAGGAGATAACCGGGTTTTCGCGCAACAATTTACAAATCAATAGTTCATTTCATCTTCTCCGAAAACCCACAGAAACTGACTTTTCCGGAAAACTTATAATCTCAACCTAAACAGGAGTTACACCTCTTTAAAGAGGAGATCAATACCAACATTTCACAACAAATATGAAGTCAATCGGAATACCCGTTTAGGAGATAACCGGGTTTTCGCGCAAAAATTTACAAATCAATAGTTTATTTCAGCTTCTCCGAAAACCCACAGAAACTGACTTTTCCGGAAAACCTATAATCTCAACCTAAACAGGAGTTATACCACTTTAAAGAGGAGATCAATACCAACATTTCACATCAAATATGAAGTCAATCGGATCACCCGTTTAGGAGATAACCGGGTTTTCGCGCAACAATTTATAAATCAATAGTTTATTTCAGCTTCTCCGAAAACCCAGAGAAACTGACTTTTTCGGAAAACCTATAATCTCAACCTAAACAGGAGTTATATCACTTTAAAGAGGAGATCAATACCAACATTTCACATCAAATATGAAGTCAATCGGAATACCCGTTTAGGAGATAACCGGGTTTTCGCGCAACAATTTACAAATCAATAGTTTATTTCAGCTTCTCCGAAAACCCACAGAAACTGACTTTTCCGGAAAACCTATAATCTCAACCTAAACAGGAGTTATACCACTTTAAAGGGGAGATCAATACCAACATTTCACATCAAATATGAAGTCAATCGGATCACCCGTTTAGGAGATAACCGGGTTTTCGCGCAACAATTTACAAATCAATAGTTCATTTCATCTTCTCCGAAAACCCACAGAAACTGACTTTTCCGCAAAACCTATAATCTCAACCTAAACAGGAGTTATACCACTTTAAAGAGGAGATCAATACCAACATTTCATATCAAATATGAAGTCAATCGGATCACCCGTTTAGGAGATAACCTGGTTTTCGCGCAACAATTTACAAATCAATAGTTTATTTCAACTTCTCCGAAAACCCAGAGAAACTGACTTTTCCGGAAAACCTATAATCTCAACCTAAACAGGAGTTATACCACTTTAAAGAGGAGATCAATACCAACATGTCACATCAAATATGAAGTCAATCGGATCACCCGTTTAGGAGATAACCGGGTTTTCGCGCAACAATTTACAAATCAATAGTTTATTTCAGCTTCTCCGAAAACTCACAGAAACTGACTTTTCCGGAAAACCTATAATCTCAACCTAAACAGGAGTTACACCACTTTAAAGAGGAGATCAATACCAACATTTCACATCAAATATGAAGTCAATCGGATCACCCGTTTAGGAGATAACCGGGTTTTCGCGCAACAATTTACAAATCAATAGTTCATTTCATCTTCTCCGAAAACCCACAGAAACTGACTTTTCCGGAAAACCTATAATCCCAACCTAAACAGGAGTTATACCACTTTAAAGAGGAGATCAATACCAACATTTCACAACAAATATGAAGTCAATCGGAATACCCGTTTAGGAGATAACCGGGTTTTCGCGCAACAATTTACAAATCAATAGTTTATTTCAGCTTCTCCGAAAACCCACAGAAACTGACTTTTCCGGAAAACCTATAATCTCAACCTAAACAGGAGTTATACCACTTTAAAGAAGAGATCAATACCAACATTCCACAACAAATATGAAGTCAATCGGATCACTTGTTGAGGAGATAAACGGGTATTCGCGCAACAATTTACAAATCAATAGTTAATTTCAGCTTCTCCGAAAACCCACAGAAACTGACTTTTCCGGAAAACCTATAATCTCAACCTAAACATGAGTTATACCATTTTAAAAAGGAGATCAATACCAACATTTCACAACAAATATGAAGTCAATCGGATCACCCGTTTAGGAGATAACCGGGTTTTCGCGCAACAATTTACAAATCAATAGTTCATTTCATCTTCTCCGAAAACCCACAGAAACTGACTTTTCCGGAAAACTTATAATCTCAACCTAAACAGGAGTTACACCTCTTTAAAGAGGAGATCAATACCAACATTTCACAACAAATATGAAGTCAATCCGAATACCCGTTTAGGAGATAACCGGGTTTTCGCGCCACAATTTACCAATCAATAGTTTATTTCAGCTTCTCCGAAAACCCAAAGAAACTGACTTTTCCGGAAAACCTATAATCTCAACCTAAACAGGAGTTATACCACTTTAAAGAGGAGATCAATACCAACATTTCACATCAAATATGAAGTCAATCGGATCACCCGTTTAGGAGATAACCGGGTTTTCGCGCAACAATTTACAAATCAATAGTTCATTTCATCTTCTCCGAAAACCCACAGAAACTGACTTTTCCGGAAAACCTATAATCCCAACCTAAACAGGAGTTATACCACTTTAAAGAGGAGATCAATACCAACATTTCACAACAAATATGAAGTCAATCGGAATACCCGTTTAGGAGATAACCGGGTTTTCGCGCAACAATTTACAAATCAATAGTTTATTTCAGCTTCTCCGAAAACCCACAGAAACTGACTTTTCCGGAAAACCTATAATCTCAACCTAAACAGGAGTTATACCACTTTAAAGAGGAGATCAATACCAACATTTCACAACAAATATGAAGTCAATCGGATCACTTGTTGAGGAGATAAACGGGTATTCGCGCAACAATTTACAAATCAATAGTTAATTTCAGCTTCTCCGAAAACCCACAGAAACTGACTTTTCCGGAAAACCTATAATCTCAACCTAAACATGAGTTATACCATTTTAAAAAGGAGATCAATACCAACATTTCACAACAAATATGAAGTCAATCGGATCACCCGTTTAGGAGATAACCGGGTTTTCGCGCAACAATTTACAAATCAATAGTTCATTTCATCTTCTCCGAAAACCCACAGAAACTGACTTTTCCGGAAAACTTATAATCTCAACCTAAACAGGAGTTACACCTCTTTAAAGAGGAGATCAATACCAACATTTCACAACAAATATGAAGTCAATCGGAATACCCGTTTAGGAGATAACCGGGTTTTCGCGCCACAATTTACCAATCAATAGTTTATTTCAGCTTCTCCGAAAACCCAAAGAAACTGACTTTTCCGGAAAACCTATAATCTCAACCTAAACAGGAGTTATACCACTTTAAAGAGGAGATCAATACCAACATTTCACATCAAATATGAAGTCAATCGGATCACCCGTTTAGGAGATAACCGGGTTTTCGCGCAACAATTTACAAATCAATAGTTTATTTCAGCTTCTCCGAAAACCCAGAGAAACTGACTTTTTCGGAAAACCTATAATCTCAACCTAAACAGGAGTTATACCACTTTAAAGAGGAGATCAATACCAACATTTCACAACAAATATGAAGTCAATCGGAATACCCGTTTAGGAGATAACCGGGTTTTCGCGCCACAATTTACCAATCAATAGTTTATTTCAGCTTCTCCGAAAACCCAAAGAAACTGACTTTTCCGGAAAACCTATAATCTCAACCTAAACAGGAGTTATACCACTTTAAAGAGGAGATCAATACCAACATTTCACAACAAATATGAAGTCAATCGGAATACCCGTTTAGGAGATAACCGGGTTTTCGCGCAACAATTTACAAATCAATAGTTTATTTCAGCTTCTCCGAAAACCCACAGAAACTGACTTTTCCGGAAAACCTATAATCTCAACCTAAACAGGAGTTATACCACTTTAAAGAGGAGATCAATACCAACATTTCACTTCAAATATGAAGTCGATCGGATCACCCGTTTAGGAGATAACCGGGTTTTCGCGCAACAATTTACAAATCAATAGTTCATTTCATCTTCTCCGAAAACCCACAGAAACTGACTTTTTCGGAAAACTTATAATCTCAACCTAAACAGGAGTTATACCACTTTAAAGAGGAGATCAATACCAACATTTCACAACAAATATGAAGTCAATCGGAATACCCGTTTAGGAGATAACCGGGTTTTCGCGCAACAATTTACAAATCAATAGTTTATTTCAGCTTCTCCGAAAACCCACAGAAACTGACTTTTCCGGAAAACCTATAATCTCAACCTAAACAGGAGTTATACCAGTTTAAAGAGGAGATCAATACCAACATTTCACTTCAAATATGAAGTCAATCGGATCACCCGTTTAGGAGATAACCGGGTTTTCGCGCAACAATTTACAAATCAATAGTTCATTTCATCTTCTCCGAAAACCCACAGAAACTGACTTTTCCGCAAAACCTATAATCTCAACCTAAACAGGAGTTATACCACTTTCAAGAGGAGATCAATACCAACATTTCATGTCAAATATGAAGTCAATCGGATCACCCGTTTAGGAGATAACCTGGTTTTCGCGCAACAATTTACAAATCAATAGTTTATTTCAGCTTCTCCGAAAACCCAGAGAAACTGACTTTTCCGGAAAACCTATAATCTCAACCTAAACAGGAGTTACACCACTTTAAAGAGGAGATCAATACCAACATTTCACATCAAATATGAAGTCAATAGGATCACCCGTTTAGGAGATAACCGGGTTTTCGCGCAACAATTTACAAATCAATAGTTCCTTTCAGCTTCTCCGAAAACCCACAGAAACTGACTTTTCCGGAAAACCTATAATCTCAACCTAAACAGGAGTTATACCACTTTAAGGAGGATATCAATACCAACATTTCATAACGAAAACGAAGACAATCGGGTCACCCGTTTAGGAGTTAACCGGGTTTTCGCGCAACAATTTACAAATCAATAGTTCACTCAGCATCTCCGAAAACCCACAGAAACTGACTTTTCCGCAAAACCTATAATCTCAACCTAAAAAGGAGCTATACCACTTTAAAGAGGAGATCAATACTAACATTTCACAACGAAAACGAAGTCAATCGGATCACCCATTTAGGAGATAACCGGGTTTTCGCGAAACAATTTACAAATCAATAGTTTATTTCAGCTTCTCCGAAAACCCACAGAAACTGAATTTTCCGGAATACCTATAATCTCAACCTAAACAGGAGTTATACCACTTTAAAGAGGAGATCAATACCAACATTTCACAACAAATATGAAGTCAATCGGATCACCCGTTGAGGAGATAAACGGGTATTCGCGCAACAATTTACAAATCAATAGTTTATTTCAGCTTCTCCGAAAACCCAGAGAAACTGACTTTTCCGGAAAACCTATAATCTCAACCTAAACAGGAGTTACACCACTTTAAAGAGGAGATCAATACCAACATTTCACATCAAATATGAAGTCAATAGGATCACCCGTTTAGGAGATAACCGGGTTTTCGCGCAACAATTTACAAATCAATAGTTCCTTTCAGCTTCTCCGAAAACCCACAGAAACTGACTTTTCCGGAAAACCTATAATCTCAACCTAAACAGGAGTTATACCACTTTAAAGAGGATATCAATACCAACATTTCACAACGAAAACGAAGACAATCGGGTCACCCGTTTAGGAGTTAACCGGGTTTTCGCGCAACAATTTACAAATCAATAGTTCACTCAGCATCTCCGAAAACCCACAGAAACTGACTTTTCCGCAAAACCTATAATCTCAACCTAAAAAGGAGCTATACCACTTTAAAGAGGAGATCAATACTAACATTTCACAACGAAAACGAAGTCAATCGGATCACCCGTTTAGGAGATAACCGGGTTTTCGCGAAACAATTTACAAATCAATAGTTTATTTCAGCTTCTCCGAAAACCCACAGAAACTGAATTTTCCGGAATACCTATAATCTCAACCTAAACAGGAGTTATACCACTTTAAAGAGGAGATCAATACCAACATTTCACAACAAATATGAAGTCAATCGGATCACCCGTTGAGGAGATAAACGGGTATTCGCGCAACAATTTACAAATCAATAGTTTATTTCAGCTTCTCCGAAAACCCAGAGAAACTGACTTTTCCGGAAAACCTATAATCTCAACCTAAACAGGAGTTATACCACTTTAAAGAGGAGATCAATACCAACATGTCACATCAAATATGAAGTCAATCGGATCACCCGTTTAGGAGATAACCGGGTTTTCGCGCAACAATTTACAAATCAATAGTTTATTTCAGCTTCTCCGAAAACCCACAGAAACTGACTTTTCCGGAAAACCTATAATCTCAACCTAAACAGGAGTTATACCATTTTAAAAAGGAGATCAATACCAACATTTCACAACAAATATGAAGTCAATCGGATCACCCGTTTAGGAGATAACCGGGTTTTCGCGCAACAATTTACAAATCAATAGTTCATTTCATCTTCTTCGAAAACCCAGAGAAACTGACTTTTCCGGAAAACTTATAATCTCAACCTAAACAGAAGTTACACCTCTTTAAAGAGGAGATCAATACCAACATTTCACAACAAATATGAAGTCAATCGGAATACCCGTTTAGGAGATAACCGGGTTTTCGCGCAACAATTTACAAATCAATAGTTTATTTCAGCTTCTCCGAAAACCCACAGAAACTGACTTTTCCGGAAAACCTATAATCTCAACCTAAACAGGAGTTATACCACTTTAAAGAGGAGATCAATACCAACATTTCACATCAAATATGAAGTCAATCGGATCACCCGTTTAGGAGATAACCGGGTTTTCGCGCAGCAATTTACAAATCAATAGTTTATTTCAGCTTCTCCGAAAACCCAGAGAAACTGACTTTTTCGGAAAACCTATAATCTCAACCTAAACAGGAGTTATACCACTTTAAAGAGGAGATCAATACCAACATTTCACATCAAATATGAAGTCAATCGGATCACCCGTTTAGGAGATAACCGGGTTTTCGCGCAACAATTTACAAATCAATAGTTCATTTCATCTTCTCCGAAAACCCACAGAAACTGACTTTTTCGGAAAACTTATAATCTCAACCTAAACAGGAGTTATACCACTTTAAAGAGGAGATCAATACCAACATTTCACAACAAATATGAAGTCAATCGGAATACCCGTTTAGGAGATAACCGGGTTTTCGCGCAACAATTTACAAATCAATAGTTTATTTCAGCTTCTCCGAAAACCCACAGAAACTGACTTTTCCGGAAAACCTATAATCTCAACCTAAACAGGAGTTATACCACTTTAAAGAGGAGATCAATACCAACATTTCACATCAAATATGAAGTCAATCGGATCACCCGTTTAGGAGATAACCGGGTTTTCGCGCAACAATTTACAAATCAATAGTTCATTTCATCTTCTCCGAAAACCCACAGAAACTGACTTTTCCGCAAAACCTATAATCTCAACCTAAACAGGAGTTATACCACTTTAAAGAGGAGATCAATACCAACATTTCATATCAAATATGAAGTCAATCGGATCACCCGTTTAGGAGATAACCTGGTTTTCGCGCAACAATTTACAAATCAATAGTGTTTATTAATTAGTATTACTCAATTCCAACACTTGAATTGGAACCGTACTAATTTTTTATTGTTTGATCTTCAAGCACTTGTAACTTGAAGACAATGGATCAGAAGAATAAAACTCAAGTTTATTTTGTGACTGACTGAAACAAAATTTAAATTTTATTGAGATACTTATACTAACTTAATAATAACAAAATTGCTGACCTAATGTCTACATAAACTTAAAATTTATAAGAAATTGACCAATCAAAACAAATTGCAATTAATGTAATTTAATATGTTTAATATTTTGCTTTTGGTTAAACAAATTCAATTTAATTCATATTAATAATAGATGTGTTCACATTTAAATAATAATAGGTCTGTTCTAACATTCTCCCCCACGTTGAACAGCTGTTCAACAAAATCGTGTTGTTTTGGGGTGAGTTGACTTAGGAGTTATCATAAAGCCTAAACATCTAGGACGAAGCTAAGTGGTTGCTGACGTGGTCTCGGTGTAGGTTTCAAATCATTGAACGGTGGTTCTACCGATTGCATTTCGATATTTTCTTCAACAGGCCTTGCTGTGTGTAGTTTTTGACAGATTTTGCACGTTTTGTATCGAAGAAAAATAATAGTCAATGATATCACGCTTAGACAAAGTGCAAGGTAGCCAATCGTATGATTATGTTGTTGATGGGACTTGAACTTATTGGGCAGGTCCAGTAAGTGTTGCTCCCTTAGCGATTCTTGTAAAGTTAATAGTTCTTTGATGTTATTGTCATATAAACTATCGACGTTTGTTGACGTTGATGGATTATTGCTTATAGATGGTGCAATAATCTTTTGCGAGGATAAATCGGAAATCGTGCCGAGGCTAGTGTATGATGAATTTATTGTGCTCAAGATTTTTTGTCGTCCGTTCATAGTGACGGATTCGTGTTTCAGTATACACTCCGGATCCAGCGAAAGCAGACCGGATCCTTTTAACGAAAGATGAGAAATTTCTCTGTTGCAGACGACTGTTGCCCGAGATGGTGATGACGTGGCATATATCCACTGATTTCCCTTGTTAAGTGGTATCCATTTAGTTGTAGTCTTCTCTAGAGTACAAGTTGGTGTCGTTTTGTTGTTGTACAAATGAATTTCACACTTGCAAATTTCTGAACCAGAATTGTAGCGAGATTGAACGGTGGTACACAAAAATACGTCTTGCCTTATTATTTCACAAGCCTTTAGGTCTGCTTTCGTAAGAAAAATGTACTGTTTTTGAGATACTGTTATGCCCATGAAATCAGCACATGGTTTAATGGCTACCATGGTGTGATTCATCATGGTCGGTACGGAAATCAGCTGGAACATCTTAAATAGTTCAATTTACACTAATGGTAAAATTATTTTGAATACTGCATGTTGGGGCGTGAGTCTGCCTTGAACCTTCATTAGTTTGAATAGCTGTAATAATTCATCTTTTCCGAAGATAGGAAGGGTTACTGATGTTGGTGCATGGAGTTTAATCTGATTAATTTCCTCTTGCAATTGTTCTGGAGTCAGTAACAATGGGCTGATTTTTCCTTGATGAGTATCTATGAGAGTATCAAGAATTGAGGACTGTATGGTACGTATATTATTTGCAACCAGATTCAGTTCCAAAACTCCACTATTAAATAATTGGGTGAGCTGTATCTGGAACAACACATGATTTTTTTGCTTAGTTGCTTGTGATAATTCTTCAATTTTTTTCTCCAGTTGTTCAAATCTTGCCTTAGCTGCCAACTGGGTTTTTCTTATAATATTAACTGTTGAGTCAACAACTGAGGTTTGATTCTTGAGCAAGGTTAGTAAATGCGACTCATTTTCCTTTACCCTTTGTATTGTGTCGGATATCTGGTTAGCATATTCAGAGTCCAAAATGCCAAATAATGAGTTAGCAATATTTCCAACTATATTCAAGGCGCCTCTTTTATTTCGTAGTAATCTATTTTCCAGTTTTATATCATTTTCCATGTATTCAAAATGCCTTATGATACTTAGACATGATTCATTTAATTGTATCATGCTGCAAAGGTTTTGTAGGGTTTTCGTTCCATTGATCAAAATTGATGTTTCCGACCAGTATGCATCTAAATCATAGTATACAAGAATGTTCCATTCACTGCTTGAAATGGTTGCGGTGCCGATTTCTTCAAAATGAGTACCTAATTTCATTCCAAATTTTTGGTTTTTTACCTGATTTCCAAATGCCAATGGTAGCAGCAAAAACATTGTAATTAAGGCTAGAGTCAGATGAGTTGATAGAACCCTTTTCCTTTTAATCCTAGGCTCCTGAATTGAGTCATAAGTACTGTTGTTGCTAGTCGAACTGTTATCATCAAGGGTGACAGATGTTTCGCAATCTGATTCGATGGGTAAGAGAGCGATTCGATGTATTGGTCGTTTGAAAGTTCCATTAGCTGTTTGAACTTCCACAACTCTGATAATATTGTCGCTACCAGGATGTGTTTTGACTATTCTTGCCAAGGGCCACTTCATGATTGGTAGATTATCTTCCTTTATTATTACCATATCACCAATCTTAAGGTTGTCAAAACGCTTATTCCACTTATGGCGTTGCTGCAATTGGTTTAAATATTCAGAGGACCATCTTTTCCAGAAGTCCTGTTTGAGATGGGATATCAGCTTCCAGTGTGATAGTCTTGATGAATTTACTGTTGTTGCGCCTCTATCTACCTGCGATACAAGTGCTTCGCCAATCAAAAAATGACCAGGAGTCAGTGCTTCAAGATTATTAGGATCACTTGACATAGGTGTTAGTGGACGAGAGTTGAGTATTGCCTCGATTTCTGCTACGATAGTCCCCAATTCTTCCTGGGTCAATGATGCAGCTGCCATACTTCGCAGCAAAAGATGTTTTGCCGATTTTACGGCCGCTTCCCATAGTCCACCAAAATGCGGAGCTCGTGGTGGGATAAAATGAAAATGTATTCCTTTTGAACTGGCAGTTGAGATGATTGATTCCTGTCCCTTGTCGGAGTAGATACTTCTAGCCAGTTCTGTCAATTGGTTTTTTGCTCCTATAAAATTAGTAGCGTTGTCGGAATATATGTTCTGACAACGACCTCGACGGCTGATGAATCGTTTTAGAGCACCAATGAATGCCTCAGTTGTTAGATCAGTTACTACCTCGAGATGAATCGCCTTTGTGGCAAAACAACAGAATACGGCTATATATGCCTTTGTCGGTCTTTTTCCTCTGACCTTATGATGGATCCACACTGGGCCACAGTAGTCTACTCCCGTGTTAATGAAGGGTCGTTATATGGTATCAGCATTGGGTGTTTTGCTTCGTATGACAATAGTGATGCCTCCAATCGTCCTCCAACTCGTAAAATGTTTGTTCTATCTAGAAATGGAGCAAGACTGATGATGGAGCTGTTTTTGTCGACTTCTTTCTTTTTTCGAAGCTGGTTGATTTCTATTGAAAAATCGGACATCTGAATGGTTCTAATAATTGTATATAGTGCATCGTCTAACTCTGCTGGAGATAATGATTTGTGTACAGGGCGCTGTTGTTTTTTTATTCGTGAATTTTTTGTAAATCTCAAAACATACCCCAGTATTTTTTGCAAAGTCTTGAAGGAATTTTTATGTGGAATTTTGTATATGAAATCATTGTTGGAGACGGTAACTGCTGCAGTTAGTGATGTCTCCTTCTTCTTCTCGAGGTCGTTGGAGGTTGATAATTCCCTTGACAGTTGAGGAGGCCACATGTCTTCTCGTCCGTGTAGAAAGAGTGGTCCATATAGCCATAAATTACATTCCGATAGTTTACGTGCTGGAAGACCTCTGGATAGTATGTCAGAGGGATTTTCCTTTGATCTGAAGTGTTGCCATTGACTTGGCAATGTCAACGATTGAATTTTGGATACTCGGTTTGCCAAAAATGTATGGTATAACGAGGATTGGGAGTTTATCCAGGAAAGTACTATTTCAGAGTCCGTCCAGATGAACATCCGTTGATTTTTGATTTGAAGGTCCGTTTTGATTCTATGCATAAGTTGGGCAGCCATAACCGCGGCACATAACTCCAGACGAGGTAATGTTTGCCTTTTCAATGGCGCAACCCTTGTCTTGGCACAAAGTAATTGCACAATAACTCTTTTATCCCTGAGAATTGCCCGAATATAGGCGACTGCACCAAAAGCCCTTTCAGATGCGTCTGAGAAAATATGCAGTTCCATCTCTGCTGAGAGTTCACCTTTAAAAATGTGCCGAGGTATTTTGAAGTTATTCAAGCTGTCTAAATCTTTTCTGAAAGTGCTCCAGAGTGCTAAACGGTCCTCGGGCAAAGGATCATCCCAATCTAGCCTTAACTGCCACAACTGTTGGATAAATATCTTTGCATTGATAACAATAGGTGCAAGTAGACCAAGCGGATCGAATAATCTTGCGAGATCCGATGTTGCTGTACGTTTTGTGATATTCTGTACATTATTCATTTTCACTTTGATGCAAAAATGGTCAGTATTAGGCAACCATAACAATCCTAAAGTTTTTATAGTATCAACGTTATTACTACTGAAATCCAAATCTAGCTCTTGATCACCCTGTGGAATATTCTTCAGTAATTGCGGGTGGTTTGCACACCATTTTTTTAAGTTGAAACCATGGCCCTTTAAAATAGTAGTGAGTTCTTGTTGTGTTTGAAGTGCGATATTGAGATTATCAGAGCCCCCCAGGCCGTCATCCATGTAAAAATTGTTTTTTAGCATTTGTGAACCATATGGGTAGGCTAATGAGTTTTCATCAGAAATTTTTTGTAAGCATTTCGTAGCTAGATAAGGTGCTGCTCGTGTCCCATATGTAACTGTATTTAATTGGTAGTAATTAATAGGAAGTGCTGGGTCCTCCCTCCAAATAATTAATTGGTACTGATGGTTGTCCTGATGAATCAGAATTTGTCTATACATTTTCTCGATGTCGGTGGTGAAGACAAATTTTGGGAATCGAAAACGCAGTAGATTTGAGAAAAGTTCACTTTGAACACTTGGCCCTGTATACATTAGATCGTTTAGGGAGTAGCCTGCTGAGGTTTTTGCTGATGCATCAAACACCACTCTGAGTTTTGTTGTCGTACTGTCTGGTTTTAGTACGCAGTGATGAGGAATGATGTATTTAGGATCTAATACGGTGTCGATATCTACCCTCTGCATATGCCCCAATTGCTCGTACTCTCGCATAAATTTTATGTATTCAGTTCGAATGCCTTCATCCTTTTGGAGTCGACGCTCTAAACTCATAAATCGGTTGAATGCCATCGAATGGGATTCTCCTAACGCAGCTGGATTTTCACGAAAAGGAAGGCTGACTATGAAGCGACCAACGCCATTGGTATGAACATGTTGAGTAAAATGTGCCTCACATTGCTTTTCTGAGAGTGAAAGCACTTTCTCGCTGCTTTCGATATCGTCCAATTTCCACAGATGCTCTATGGCTTCTTCCAATGAAGTGGAGTCTCCAAATATTGCACATGTTGTTGCACATAAGGGACTCGGGATTGGATTTTTCCCGATTGCTCCGCCCACAATCCAGCCTAGGGCTGTATTTTGAAGTGTTGGAAGATCGTCAGCAAGGTGTATAGTGCCATTTTTAGTTAATTTGAAGAAAAATTCCGCTCCAAGCAGCAAATCTATTTTTTCTTGCTGATAAAAATGCGGATCTGCTAAGTGAATATTGTTTGGAATTCCCCAAGTTGAAATGTCAACATGCTGATTGGGTTGTGAGGGAATTATGCTGGGTAGAACGTATGCTTCAACATTTGCTGAGAAATTGCGATTCCTGGACATCATCCCGATATTTATACGATATTTTGAATTTCTTCGAATTTCGCCAACACCATCAATACAGAGTGAGGTCTCAAATGGTGAAATGGACAATTTTTTATAAAGCCGTTTGGATGCAATATTTACTTGTGAGCCAGAGTCTAATATTGCTCTAAACTCATCTGAGATACCATTTGGGGCCGTAATGATAACTCTTGCTGTTGCTAGCAATACATAACCCTGGCGGCCCGCCCGATATTTGTTGTTGCTGATGCAACTGCTGCTACTTCTGAGGCAGGCGGCTTTACTTCTGAACTCGGATTGGTATTGCCTCTTTTGTTTTGGTATTGCCTCTTTTTTCTAAGTGGAGCAACGTGTTGTGTTTTTTCGCACATTTTTTGCAGTTACCTGAATTACAAGTTTTTGAAGTGTGGTCACTTCCAAAGCAATTTACACATAACCTCTTTCGTTGTACCCATTGTAGTCGTTCTGCTTCTGATTGGCGCAGGAATTTGCTGCAGTGATATAGTTTGTGGTCACTACTAGAGTCTACATGTATTATTATTGCTTCCGTTGCCTGTTATAACTGTTGATACCACCTTGTGTTGTAGTTTGTCTTTGAAAACAACTGCCTCCATTGACTGGAAGTTTCTCTCCAAGAACTCCAAAAATTCTTTGATTGTTGGGACTTCGCGTGGATGTGAAAGAGATTGCTCGTAGCGAAGGCGAGTGGTTTGATCAAGTCTTTTTGATAAAAAGTGCAGTAGCAATGGATCCCAAGTAGTTGTGTTTATATTAAGATTCCGTAATGCTAACAGACATTCTTGAGTTTTGTCATGCAATGACTTATAATTATCGCTTGAAGTTTTGTTTGGAACATCGACTAGTTCCTGTACCAGTCTGCTAACAAGTAATCGTTTGTTGTTGTAGCGCTCTATAACTATTGACCATGCTGCCTCAAAATTATCTCCCGTAGCAGCGAAATGTTTGATAAGATTTGCTGCTTCTCCTTCCAAATGTGTTTTGTGTGAAGTGTGGTCACTTCCAAAGCAATTTACACATAACCTCTTTCGTTGTACCCATTGTAGTCGTTCTGCTTCTGATTGGCGCAGGAATTTGCTGCAGTGATATAGTTTGTGGTCACTACTATTGCAGAGTCTACATGTATTATTATTGCTTCCGTTGCCTGTTATAACTGTTGATACCACCTTGTGTTGTGGTTTGTCTTTGAAAACAACTGCCTCCATTGACTGGAAGTTTCTCTCCAAGAACTCCAAAAATTCTTTGATTGTTGGGACTTCGCGTGGATGTGAAAGAGATTGCTCGTAGCGAAGGCGAGTGGTTTGATCAAGTCTTTTTGATAAAAAGTGCAGTAGCAATGGATCCCAAGTAGTTGTGTTTATATTAAGATTCCGTAATGCTAACAGACATTCTTGAGTTTTGTCATGCAATGACTTATAATTATCGCTTGAAGTTTTGTTTGGAACATCGACTAGTTCCTGTACCAGTCTGCTAACAAGTAATCGTTTGTTGTTGTAGCGCTCTATAACTATTGACCATGCTGCCTCAAAATTATCTCCCGTAGCAGCGAAATGTTTGATAAGATTTGCTGCTTCTCCTTCCAAATGTGTTTTGAGATACCACATTTTTTGAATGTCTGGTATCGGTTGTTGTATTATTAGTGAAGAGAACAAATCGTGAAACTCCTTCCACTTCAAATAATTTCCTTCAAATTTAGGAAGAGTTATCTTGGGAATTGGGATTGTTTGTGAATTTGGCTGAATATTGTGGGGAATGTAATGGCCTTGATCATTTGTACTATATCCAATGGTTTTAATCGTCGTCCGTAGTTTTTTTTCTAACTGGACAAATCTATCCATATTATAGCCTTGCTTGCTTGTATCGGCACATTGTTCTGCAATTTGATAATGCAAGTTTCCAATATTTTGCCACAAATTTGTTGCGGTCTTGTTGTCTTCTCTTGTGAAGCCCTCTTCTAAAAGGCGCTCCAACGATGACATCATCGCGGCTTGCCTCCGCATGAACTTGACTAGCTCTTGTTGATTTATTGATTTATCAGTGGGAAGTATAGTTGGCACTGATCCGACTGTTTGAGTTTGTTGTTTGCCGGTAGATGCAGTAATTTTTGATATTGAATTTTCAAAAATTGCCTTGTATTGGTCTACGATATTCATGACTGCGGTGTAGTAGTCTTCAGTGAAATACTGATGTTCCATTGGAAGAGCTTCAATGAGGCGGATCTTGGTGTCATTAGTCTCGAATTCTGACCATTCCTCCTCGAGTCGTCTCAACCTTTCCTTGAAATAATCCACAGAATCCTTTCTTGATGTAGGATCCTTTTTAAAATTTCGTATTATGGCTTCAATCTTGTTATCAATTTGTTTTTGGTTGTTGACTAATTCCTCGAACGACGCCATGACTGTTGTGGGTAAAGATAATGGATGACCAGAAAAATTTGTTTATTTTGCCAAAATGTTGATTGTCCAGTTTGATATCGAGCTGCCTTGACGATTCTTAAAGGCCTGCTGTCACCAAAATGTTATTTGGTAGTTTGTTGACGATGTAGACTTCTTGCTGCCTGACTTTGTAATTAGGATATTCGAGGATGTCCTCGTAGAATGATCCTTGACTGGAATGTTGTAGTAAGTAAGTCGCAGGATGTTGAATTTCACAAGGCTGTGTTGACGTTATTTAAGGATCTAAAAGTCCTTTTCTACTTGTGGGAAAACTTATGTATATCCTTCAGCGGGGAACACGAAAAAATGTTTATTAGTGCCAATTGTTTAATTGTTGTCCTTTTGCAGCGGTTACGCGTTCACGAGCTTTCTGTATTTTTAAGAGTTCCTTACCGCTGGTGGGGGGAAACTCAAAATTTTATACGAAATGGCTTCGGAACTAGGGGTCACCAAAAAATGTTTATTAATTAGTATTACTCAATTCCAACACTTGAATTGGAACCGTACTAATTTTTATTGTTTGATCTTCAAGCACTTGTAACTTGAAGACAATGGATCAGAAGAATAAAACTCAAGTTTATTTTGTGACTGACTGAAACAAAATTTAAATTTTATTGAGATACTTATACTAACTTAATAATAACAAAATTGCTGACCTAATGTCTACATAAACTTTAAATTTATAAGAAATTGACCAATCAAAACAAATTGCAATTAATGTAATTTAATATGTTTAATATTTTGCTTTTGGTTAAACAAATTCAATTTAATTCATATTAATAATAGATGTGTTCACATTTAAATAATAATAGGTCT
>CATIVE010000490.1:0-39149 GCA_949628195.1 Phasia obesa
AGTAAATACGATTTTCGTATTTTTTTTTTTTAATTTTTTAATTTTTTAATTTTTATTTTTGTTTTTCAAAAGTCTTTTTGATACATTATGAATGGTATCCAATGGAAACCCTTAATGTAGAAAATTGAAAGAAAAATAAAATAAACTTGTTGAAATCGAAATGGTTACTATGGTTTTTTATTTTGTTTAGAAATTTAGATTTGGCTTTCTTTATAGACTGTTTGAACTTCTCATTTAGTCTATTAATTTTTAAGCATAAGAATCTGAGTTTTTATTCAGAAAAATTGGGAAAAATCCACTGATGAGCTAGTTGAGCACTAGCGAAATAGCTATCTGGATAGGCTTTCCCCATAGTAATCAATTTCAATTACTATATTTTTGGAAATAAATATTTTATAATCATAAAATATTTATTTAATAAATTTAAAAAGGAATCATGCGTGACTTAAAAGAAATAATGTATATAATACGATTCCAAAAATAATTTATTGTATATGACAGCATGCGCACGCTGAGTAAATACGATTTTCGTATTTTTTTTTTAATTTTTTAATTTTTTAATTTTTATTTTTGTTTTTCAAAAGTCTTTTTGATACATTATGAATGGTATCCAATGGAAACCCTTAATGTAGAAAATTGAAAAAAAAAAAAAAAAAAAAAAAAAAAAAAAAAAAAAAAAAAAAGAAAAATAAAATAAACTTGTTGAAATCGAAATGGTTACTATGGTTTTTTATTTTGTTTAGAAATTTAGATTTGGCTTTCTTTATAGACTGTTTGAACTTCTCATTTAGTCTATTAATTTTTAAGCATAAGAATCTGAGTTTTTATTCAGAAAAATTGGGAAAAATCCACTGATGAGCTAGTTGAGCACTAGCGAAATAGCTATCTGGATAGGCTTTCCCCATAGTAATCAATTTCAATTACTATATTTTTGGAAATAAATATTTTATAATCATAAAATATTTATTTAATAAATTTAAAAAGGAATCATGCGTGACTTAAAAGAAATAATGTATATAATACGATTCCAAAAATAATTTATTGTATATGACAGCATGCGCACGCTGAGTAAATACGATTTTCGTATTTTTTTTTTTTAATTTTTTAATTTTTTAATTTTTATTTTTGTTTTTCAAAAGTCTTTTTGATACATTATGAATGGTATCCAATGGAAACCCTTAATGTAGAAAATTGAAAGAAAAATAAAATAAACTTGTTGAAATCGAAATGGTTACTATGGTTTTTTATTTTGTTTAGAAATTTAGATTTGGCTTTCTTTATAGACTGTTTGAACTTCTCATTTAGTCTATTAATTTTTAAGCATAAGAATCTGAGTTTTTATTCAGAAAAATTGGGAAAAATCCACTGATGAGCTAGTTGAGCACTAGCGAAATAGCTATCTGGATAGGCTTTCCCCATAGTAATCAATTTCAATTACTATATTTTTGGAAATAAATATTTTATAATCATAAAATATTTATTTAATAAATTTAAAAAGGAATCATGCGTGACTTAAAAGAAATAATGTATATAATACGATTCCAAAAATAATTTATTGTATATGACAGCATGCGCACGCTGAGTAAATACGATTTTCGTATTTTTTTAATTTTTTAATTTTTAATTTTTATTTTTGTTTTTCAAAAGTCTTTTTGATACATTATGAATGGTATCCAATGGAAACCCTTAATGTAGAAAATTGAAAGAAAAATAAAATAAACTTGTTGAAATCGAAATGGTTACTATGGTTTTTTTTTTTATTTTGTTTAGAAATTTAGATTTGGCTTTCTTTATAGACTGTTTGAACTTCTCATTTAGTCTATTAATTTTTAAGCATAAGAATCTGAGTTTTTATTCAGAAAAATTGGGAAAAATCCACTGATGAGCTAGTTGAGCACTAGCGAAATAGCTATCTGGATAGGCTTTCCCCATAGTAATCAATTTCAATTACTATATTTTTGGAAATAAATATTTTATAATCATAAAATATTTATTTAATAAATTTAAAAAGGAATCATGCGTGACTTAAAAGAAATAATGTATATAATACGATTCCAAAAATAATTTATTGTATATGACAGCATGCGCACGCTGAGTAAATACGATTTTCGTATTTTTTTTAATTTTTTAATTTTTATTTTTGTTTTTCAAAAGTCTTTTTGATACATTATGAATGGTATCCAATGGAAACCCTTAATGTAGAAAATTGAAAGAAAAATAAAATAAACTTGTTGAAATCGAAATGGTTACTATGGTTTTTTATTTTGTTTAGAAATTTAGATTTGGCTTTCTTTATAGACTGTTTGAACTTCTCATTTAGTCTATTAATTTTTAAGCATAAGAATCTGAGTTTTTATTCAGAAAAATTGGGAAAAATCCACTGATGAGCTAGTTGAGCACTAGCGAAATAGCTATCTGGATAGGCTTTCCCCATAGTAATCAATTTCAATTACTATATTTTTGGAAATAAATATTTTATAATCATAAAATATTTATTTAATAAATTTAAAAAGGAATCATGCGTGACTTAAAAGAAATAATGTATATAATACGATTCCAAAAATAATTTATTGTATATGACAGCATGCGCACGCTGAGTAAATACGATTTTCGTATTTTTTTTTAATTTTTTAATTTTTTAATTTTTATTTTTGTTTTTCAAAAGTCTTTTTGATACATTATGAATGGTATCCAATGGAAACCCTTAATGTAGAAAATTGAAAGAAAAATAAAATAAACTTGTTGAAATCGAAATGGTTACTATGGTTTTTTATTTTGTTTAGAAATTTAGATTTGGCTTTCTTTATAGACTGTTTGAACTTCTCATTTAGTCTATTAATTTTTAAGCATAAGAATCTGAGTTTTTATTCAGAAAAATTGGGAAAAATCCACTGATGAGCTAGTTGAGCACTAGCGAAATAGCTATCTGGATAGGCTTTCCCCATAGTAATCAATTTCAATTACTATATTTTTGGAAATAAATATTTTATAATCATAAAATATTTATTTAATAAATTTAAAAAGGAATCATGCGTGACTTAAAAGAAATAATGTATATAATACGATTCCAAAAATAATTTATTGTATATGACAGCATGCGCACGCTGAGTAAATACGATTTTCGTATTTTTTTTTTTTTTTAATTTTTTAATTTTTTAATTTTTATTTTTGTTTTTCAAAAGTCTTTTTGATACATTATGAATGGTATCCAATGGAAACCCTTAATGTAGAAAATTGAAAGAAAAATAAAATAAACTTGTTGAAATCGAAATGGTTACTATGGTTTTTTATTTTGTTTAGAAATTTAGATTTGGCTTTCTTTATAGACTGTTTGAACTTCTCATTTAGTCTATTAATTTTTAAGCATAAGAATCTGAGTTTTTATTCAGAAAAATTGGGAAAAATCCACTGATGAGCTAGTTGAGCACTAGCGAAATAGCTATCTGGATAGGCTTTCCCCATAGTAATCAATTTCAATTACTATATTTTTGGAAATAAATATTTTATAATCATAAAATATTTATTTAATAAATTTAAAAAGGAATCATGCGTGACTTAAAAGAAATAATGTATATAATACGATTCCAAAAATAATTTATTGTATATGACAGCATGCGCACGCTGAGTAAATACGATTTTCGTATTTTTTTTTTTTAATTTTTTAATTTTTTAATTTTTATTTTTGTTTTTCAAAATTCTTTTTGATACATTATGAATGGTATCCAATGGAAACCCTTAATGTAGAAAATTGAAAGAAAAATAAAATAAACTTGTTGAAATCGAAATGGTTACTATGGTTTTTTATTTTGTTTAGAAATTTAGATTTGGCTTTCTTTATAGACTGTTTGAACTTCTCATTTAGTCTATTAATTTTTAAGCATAAGAATCTGAGTTTTTATTCAGAAAAATTGGGAAAAATCCACTGATGAGCTAGTTGAGCACTAGCGAAATAGCTATCTGGATAGGCTTTCCCCATAGTAATCAATTTCAATTACTATATTTTTGGAAATAAATATTTTATAATCATAAAATATTTATTTAATAAATTTAAAAAGGAATCATGCGTGACTTAAAAGAAATAATGTATATAATACGATTCCAAAAATAATTTATTGTATATGACAGCATGCGCACGCTGAGTAAATACGATTTTCGTATTTTTTTTTTTTTTAATTTTTTAATTTTTTAATTTTTATTTTTGTTTTTCAAAAGTCTTTTTGATACATTATGAATGGTATCCAATGGAAACCCTTAATGTAGAAAATTGAAAGAAAAATAAAATAAACTTGTTGAAATCGAAATGGTTACTATGGTTTTTTATTTTGTTTAGAAATTTAGATTTGGCTTTCTTTATAGACTGTTTGAACTTCTCATTTAGTCTATTAATTTTTAAGCATAAGAATCTGAGTTTTTATTCAGAAAAATTGGGAAAAATCCACTGATGAGCTAGTTGAGCACTAGCGAAATAGCTATCTGGATAGGCTTTCCCCATAGTAATCAATTTCAATTACTATATTTTTGGAAATAAATATTTTATAATCATAAAATATTTATTTAATAAATTTAAAAAGGAATCATGCGTGACTTAAAAGAAATAATGTATATAATACGATTCCAAAAATAATTTATTGTATATGACAGCATGCGCACGCTGAGTAAATACGATTTTCGTATTTTTTTTTTTTTTTAATTTTTTAATTTTTTAATTTTTATTTTTGTTTTTCAAAAGTCTTTTTGATACATTATGAATGGTATCCAATGGAAACCCTTAATGTAGAAAATTGAAAGAAAAATAAAATAAACTTGTTGAAATCGAAATGGTTACTATGGTTTTTTATTTTGTTTAGAAATTTAGATTTGGCTTTCTTTATAGACTGTTTGAACTTCTCATTTAGTCTATTAATTTTTAAGCATAAGAATCTGAGTTTTTATTCAGAAAAATTGGGAAAAATCCACTGATGAGCTAGTTGAGCACTAGCGAAATAGCTATCTGGATAGGCTTTCCCCATAGTAATCAATTTCAATTACTATATTTTTGGAAATAAATATTTTATAATCATAAAATATTTATTTAATAAATTTAAAAAGGAATCATGCGTGACTTAAAAGAAATAATGTATATAATACGATTCCAAAAATAATTTATTGTATATGACAGCATGCGCACGCTGAGTAAATACGATTTTCGTATTTTTTTTTTTTAATTTTTTAATTTTTTAATTTTTATTTTTGTTTTTCAAAATTCTTTTTGATACATTATGAATGGTATCCAATGGAAACCCTTAATGTAGAAAATTGAAAGAAAAATAAAATAAACTTGTTGAAATCGAAATGGTTACTATGGTTTTTTATTTTGTTTAGAAATTTAGATTTGGCTTTCTTTATAGACTGTTTGAACTTCTCATTTAGTCTATTAATTTTTAAGCATAAGAATCTGAGTTTTTATTCAGAAAAATTGGGAAAAATCCACTGATGAGCTAGTTGAGCACTAGCGAAATAGCTATCTGGATAGGCTTTCCCCATAGTAATCAATTTCAATTACTATATTTTTGGAAATAAATATTTTATAATCATAAAATATTTATTTAATAAATTTAAAAAGGAATCATGCGTGACTTAAAAGAAATAATGTATATAATACGATTCCAAAAATAATTTATTGTATATGACAGCATGCGCACGCTGAGTAAATACGATTTTCGTATTTTTTTTTTTTTTAATTTTTTAATTTTTTAATTTTTATTTTTGTTTTTCAAAAGTCTTTTTGATACATTATGAATGGTATCCAATGGAAACCCTTAATGTAGAAAATTGAAAGAAAAATAAAATAAACTTGTTGAAATCGAAATGGTTACTATGGTTTTTTATTTTGTTTAGAAATTTAGATTTGGCTTTCTTTATAGACTGTTTGAACTTCTCATTTAGTCTATTAATTTTTAAGCATAAGAATCTGAGTTTTTATTCAGAAAAATTGGGAAAAATCCACTGATGAGCTAGTTGAGCACTAGCGAAATAGCTATCTGGATAGGCTTTCCCCATAGTAATCAATTTCAATTACTATATTTTTGGAAATAAATATTTTATAATCATAAAATATTTATTTAATAAATTTAAAAAGGAATCATGCGTGACTTAAAAGAAATAATATTATAATGAGTATCTACTCATTACAATATTTCATTGAATTCATGTCTGTTCATTGCGCATGAGTAATAATGAGTGGACAATAATAAATAGCGAAAACCAGCCAGCTAGATGCGGCGAGCTTGCAGAGTTTCTTTCCATAAGTAAATTTGAATAAGTACGAGCAAATGTTGAATTTAATAACAATGAACTTTGTTAAGCTCAAGCAGATTTATGCTTTGAGTAAAACACAAGCACAGTTTGAGTGTACAAACAAAAAATACAGAATTTTTAATAACACTACTTAAGTTGATTTTTAAGTCCTAAATTCTTAAGAAATAATAACCAAAAAACCACTAGTGCAAGCAAGACCCACTAAGCTCTATCCAAAAGTTCTACACAACTACTAAACAAACACACTGAGTGTTTCGAACATGAGACGATTAAAGTCGGCGTTCATGAGTATAAAAAGTTCGGTCTACTTGGTCAGCTTATTTTTTTTATGATACCAACAGAGGTTTGCTCACTAATAGTACTGTATGAGCAGGCATGTGTACAGTAAGCTAGTTCGTGTTCGAGTATGACCAATTGCTCATGAGCTAAGCTCACCCATTAGACGAGCTTACCCATGCAGCTGTTTAGTACAGACCCTTGTGGTATGCCGAATGTGATAATCCCTATACTTAAGTTAATAACACTTAGGCCCATTATTATAACTTGTCAATAACTAAAGTTAAGATTTTATTAGATCGATAACTAGTTTCTCCTTATCATAATGATGGTAAGATTCGTTACAAAAACTTGCCTTTAAAGTACGTGATAGCTATAGTTAATTTTTAGTTTACTTATAGCAATGAACAAATCCTAACTTTAGCTATTGGCAAGTTATAATAACTTAGAAAATCATACTTCAAACATTCAGAATGATAAGAAATATATCAATTTAGAAAAAATCATTTTTTTTGTAACTTATTTATGAGCTTATTGTGGCTTATATGGTCATTAGCTTTTGTAATTTCGAATAATATGAAAACATTAAAACAAACTTACTTTTAAAATTGTATACTTAAAAATTTTATACTTTTAAAATTAAAGATTTTTAAATTTAAAATTTATTATTTAATAAAAATTTTGTTTAAATAATAAACTATCAATAACAATTTCTTGCACATAATAATTACTTTTTAATCCATTAATTAAAATAAATTTAATTTAAGCAGATTCAATTGTAAGCCATAGCTTTTAAATAAATTGTTTTTAATTTAATTTGATTTTATTATGCAACAAGAGTTTAGCCAAAATACCAACCGTAAACATAAAATTGACATACATACAAACATACATACATACAAACATACATACATAAATACATATCTATACATATAATAAAATAGTAACTCATTTCCGTCTGTATGATTTTCTTTGCGTTCGCATCACGTAAAAACTACTGGATGGATTTTAACAAAATATTGTGAGGAGATACCTAAGTACCCTGATCCCAATATAGGATACTTTTTTCCAAGAAAAAGTGGAGAAAAAGCAGTTAAAGTACGCAGTTGAACTAACCGGATATGCAAACTTTATTTTTTATAAAGTAAAAAATACACAAACTGATGTGCAGCATATTTTAAGGCGGAATTAAAACGTAAAGGTTTTTAGTGTGGATTGCTTTCAGAGCAAAATCGAACAATATTTCCCCCAACAAATAAATTGCATTTTTATTATAAAACGTTATGGGCAATTAGCATAATGTTAAATAATTAATATTTAAATTCCCAAAAATTGTATTAATATTGCTAGTACGCTGACGAAATGGCGGGTACAACTAGTCTATATAACAGAACTGTAACAGGAACATTTCTGTACATAAAAAATTTTTGGAACATATTGTAGCTTGTCTTGCGGAAAAATATCTCATTTCCAAGAGAAAATAGAGAAATGGATTTTAACAAAATATTGTAAGGAGGTATCTTAGTATCCTAATTCAAATATATAATACCCTTCAAGAGAAAGTGGAGAAAAGGAGTGAAAGTACACAATTTTACCGATATACAAACTTTAAAGCGGGATATTTTAAACAGATGTTAAGAGCTTTGCAAAAAATTTTAGAATTTTAGATTTTTATATTAATTTTAGAATTTTTATATAAATAAATTTGTATAAAAATATAAAATAACTCTTAATATAAAAATAATTTTTGTTGTTATTTATTTGGTATTCGTTTACCTAAAATTATTGTGTAAATACCTTTAAATTAAAAAAAAAAATATTCTAGTGTAAATTTTTTAAATTAATTCCTGCTTAGTTTGCATAAAAATATGTGCATATTTTATGTTTAAATTTAATTGTAAATTACATTCTGTGATTTGTATTCATTTTAATCTAGGCGAAACAAGTAAAAGTTCTATTAGCAGCCAGGATTAAAAAATGTTTGCATCATTTAAAAAAAAAAATACTGTGTTAATTATTTTTCGTTAGATTTAAAAAAAATTATTTAATGGTTGAAAGCGTAAAACACTTTCCCTATCAAACCATATAAAGCCTTAGGTTTGAAAGAACTAGAGTGTTTGTAACTAAACAATTTTAACAATTTTCTCTTAGATTCGATGCTGGTTTTTCAACATGCCTGCACTATTTAAGCAAAAAAATTGCTGATTTTGCTTTATTTTATTTTGCTGTTACACCCTGCACCATTGCTGGATAGCGGTTATATAAATTAATTCTTCCATTTGTACTTTTTGTTTTAAGAGCCGACTCTTTGGTGTTCAGCCGAGAGAAGCAATATTCCTCCTTCTCAGTCGACTGTAATCACGATCATTTAGGAGGTTACAAGCTGCTTTAAACAAATTGCTGCCAGTATCGCTATTTCTACTTTAGCTAAATTCAATCTTTGGAATTGTTAGAGAGTTTCATATACCAGTCAGCGATTGTGAACATTTTCAGGGACCTTTGAATTTTTTTCAAATTTGGATTTCAAAATAAAAAGTTTGCCGTCTAAGTATAAGTTAGCTATCTAAGCTAAGAGCCATTTTAACTTCATTTGTTAAAAATTTGGTTACTATGTGTCTCTTCCAGGATAAGCGTCTTCGACTGGTTTACCAAGGTATTTGACCTACAAATGTTAAGGTAGTTATTTGGTTTTTAATTGGTATAGTAAGACACGAGTCTCTACGCAGTATAAATGTTACATGAGTACAATTTTATTCATACATTTGTATTCTCCAATTTTTCAGCCATAACTCTAAGTGAATTATTTGGACGGTAAGTTAAGTATAGTGCGACTTGGGGGGAGTTGTGAGGTTTTTTGTTATTACCCCTTCCAATCCCACCGAGTATGACCAAATGGGCATATTTATGGCTTTTTCCGTTTTTTGTTTTAGAAAAATTAGTTTTTCTTAAATGTGTTATCTACTTATAGATTTTTATAATTTAAATAAATTATTTATTTAGGCTTAAGTTCTTAATTATAAAGAAATAAAGAAAAATTAGACGCCAGCAGAGCAGAATGCATTTTCTAGACAGCTACGTCCCTCATCAGTATTCTTCGTATCTATCTACCTGGTAGTTTCAATTGTTATTAATTTTCTATTTAAACAAACTTATAAAAGAAATAGACTATGAGAAATTTTTATTTTTACATTATATTTCATAGGAGATAGAGCTTTTTGAAATTGTTTTACACTTCTAAACACTGTTTCTTTTTATATTATACTACCAAGCAAACATTTTTTTATTTTTGTTCTCTTTATATATTTTCTTTTATTTGAAAATGGTATATATCTGTCTTGCTATTAGCTAACCTTTGGTTAGCAATTAACAACAATTAGATATTTTTAATTTACAAATGCTCTATCTGCTGTGAAATATAATGTAAGACTAAAAATTTCTCATATTTTATGTCTTTGATAAGTTTGTTTAAATAGAAAATTAATAACAATTGAAACTACCAGGTAGATAGAGTACTGACGACGGACGTAGCTGTCTAGAAAATGCATTCTGCTCTGCTGGTGTCTAATTTCTCTTTATGTCTTTATAATTAAGAACTTAAGCCTAAACAAATAATTTATTCATTTAAAACTAGTTCAGATAAAATTCATATAATTTTTATAATTTCCATACTTTTTTTATTTTAAGATCTGTTAATCAAATTAAATATTCTTAATCCCCAGATCTCACTTGTTTCCCCATTGTTAAATAGAGCAGAGACAAAGGACATGCATTCTTTTCCAACGTTTCACATAGGACGAGTTTTCTTGAAGCAAGTCGGTTTGTGGGAGAAAAAAAGCAGTAATATTAGTCTTTTCTCATGAAAACTTGTTCCTTGGTATATTTCTTTTAATGATGAGAATTTTATGTAAGCGAAGCAAATAAAATATTTCTAAATCCTCTATACCCTTCACCATGGTTTATTTTTTTTATACAGAATTATGTACAAAATTGGTTTAATTTAAGAAACAAATTCATTTAAAAAAAATCCGGTTTTTTCCACTAATCTGCAAAATCTCGTAAACGGTATACGTATATCGTAACCTGAAGTTCCTAACCATGTAAAAATAGTATAAAAAATGTTCTTCTAAAAATATTATAGATTTTGTTTTTTTTTTTAATTTTATAGAATTTTTTTGTAAAAATTTTATAGAAACTTTTTAAAATTATTTCTTTTTTAATTTATTTAATTAAAACTCTTTTGGTAAAAAAATTACAGAAAATTGTTTTTTTGTACAAATTTTACAGAAATTGCTGTTGTAAAAATTTTACAGATAATTGTTTTTGTAAAAATTTTATAGAAATTAATTTTGTAAAAATTTTACAGATAAAAACTTTACAGGTAAAAATTTTATGGAAAATTTTTTTATAAAAATTAATATAAAATTTTTTTGTAAAAATTTATATAAATTTTTTTTTTTGGAAATATGTATTCTATAGAACATTTTCTTTTTTAATTTTTTATAAAATTTGTTGTAAGTATTTGTTTTTAAATTTTTGGTAAAAATTCTATAGAATATTTTTGGAAAAATTTTATTGGAAATTTTTTAAAATTTTATTTGAAAACTTTTGATAATTTTTTTTAAATATTTTGTAAAAATTTTATAGAAAATTTCTTTGAAATTTTTTATAAAATTTTCCTTGAAAATTTTTTAGAAACATTTTTTGAGATATATTTTGTAAACATTTTTTGGAAATTTTTGGTTAAAACGTTTTTGAAAATTTTTTCTAAAAATAGTTCGAAGATTTTGTAAATTTTTTTTTTAATTTTTAGTAAAAATTTTATTTTGAAAAATTTGTTTAAATTTTTTTTTTTTTTGAAAATTTGTTTGGTAAATTTTTTTGAAAATTTTTTGAAAATTTGTTTTAAAATTTTTAAAAAAAATTTTTTTTTGAAAAAATTTTTTTTTTAAATTTTTATTAAAAATTGTGTTTAAATTTTTGTAAAAATTTGCAGTAGAATGGTGATACTAAAGCAAAAAAAATGTAAAAAAAATTTTCTTGTATTAAAACCCCCCACTAGCCTATTGACTGCTCCTGTTTAGCAGTGGGCACCATGTGGGTCTATTGAGTACCTCTATATATTGCTTTTTGTAAAGGCCTTTAATACAATCAAAGCAGAAAAACCTTATAAACGTAAAGTTAAACAAAAAATAGACCCTTGCAGGCAGTTATTCATCCCCCGCACCCCTCTTGATCTACCTGTCGCGGTCTAATATTTATTAAACAAATAAAGGCAAAATAGAATCATTAAAACCGAAAAAATAAAAACGATGTAAAAAATTTAGGTGGGAGTGGTTTTTTGATCGCAGCCTCCAATGGGAAGGTCTGATATTTTTAAATTCCAATCCGAAAATTTTCGAAACTGTGCCTGGAGGATTGGTGAACTTAAATTTTCTGTACCTCATGTGGCGCTTGGCAAATGACATTTCATCGTCAACACGGACAGACGGACCTCGCTTAATCAATTTTTCTATGTACAAGGATCCAGAATATATATATATTATGGGCTCGGAAATGAATAATTTAAAAAATAGATACGGAATAACAAACTTATATATACCCTTTCCAGCTTTGGTGAAGGGTATAAAAAAGACATATGTATACCTATCATCATGACTATGATATATTCCATCTAGTTGATGTCTCGCTGTATAAAAAATGTTCAAAATATATACGCACACAAGATAACTGTAATCCTCAATTATTCATGAACAAGTTGCAACTCTTAACCTTCGGAAATATGATTGTGATTGTGTCAAAAGATTATAGTATCATAATTACGCAGGCAAGGAGATAAAATCTTACATAATACCACCGCTATTGGAGTTGGAATGAGGATTAGGAAGAGGACCTAATAAATTTTCTGTCGGCCGATATTTTGGGAATTATAATACTAAAGATTTCCTGAATGTGTATATTTACCAGGATTTGCAAAATAAGGATTATAAGGATTACAAAGTGACTTGAATTATGGCCGAATGATTCATTAACACGAAATAAAAACCTAATGTTATATAATCCCAGTGAAAGGCTAATAAAATTCCGCATAGATCTCTTACTAATTCTCTTTTTGCAACATCTACTAGATTTAATTTTTTTTTGGGTTAAAGTAATTTAACATCAATTGCGGTTTAGCACCAAAAACAAATGATATTGAAATAGTTATTGTTGTTGTTTTCTCTTTAGGGAGGGCGTTTATTTAAATTGTTATTGTTGTTGTTATTTTAAATGGACATTAAACAGGAACTTTTGCCTTTAAACAAATTTAACAATTATTTGTAATTATTTTGTTTAGTGGTTTTAAAGCACAAAACAACACACAAATCACACCCATACAACCGATAATTTTATTCTCTAATTACTGTGTTTTATACTATTTTTTTGTCGTTGTTGCTATTTTCATTTATTTATTTATGCAACAAATACTGAGATTTGTTAACAATTATTTTAATGCGGCACATACATTTTATTTACATAAATATACATACACATATGTTTGTAGGAATGTGTACAACATTTAGTTAGTGCAACAGACAGTACGTGTCACACATTTAAATATTGTCTTTTTTTTGTTCGCTTGCATTTTATATTCCAATAAAATTGTTTTGTTGAACAACACAGCATTTATTTAATTGTTTTAAATACCATTTCCCTGTTATTATCGAATAAACATGTGTTGGGTGGTTGAGTTTTATTTTTTTTTGTGTCATCCTGCTATTTTATAATTTACTGTGAATTTCTTAGTATTTGCAGGAAGAGACACATGAAACTCGCACAACGGGCTTGTCAGTTAAGTGTTAAATGTTAAACGTAATAGTTTTCTTGTTTGAATTAAATTGTTTTATTTTAAATAATACTAATAAATAAAGTTGGTGAAAAGATTTAATGCATATTTTACCATCCGAAGCCATTTCATATCCGCTCTTAATATCTTCATTTTAGAGAATAAACATTTTTATCCGTTAATTCAGATGTTCCGTCAAAACGAGGTGACTAAACAAAAAGAATGATTTACAATTCAAAAGAGAAGTCTCTCGTAAAGGGTGGCCCAAGTTTTTTTTTAATAACATAATGTTTTGACTTTTTCTACCACAAATAATGACTATCATTCAGTACAAATATGAGTCGCTCTATGCTTCGCTACGGCTTGTTACTTTGTACTTTACAGAAGTTCGAAACGGACCTCAAATTTGAGTGAAAAATATTTTTGTTCTGACTAAACGAATTTTAATATCGGCGTCAAATAAAATTGCCGGGATGGTAAAAATCGCAAGTCATTGTTGACAAGCCAATTCATCTACAGAGAGTGACAGTGTTCCCTACATTGCTACACAGAAAAAAATTGTTGCTCCATTTAAAAGTTTTCATTAGTTTCAGACACAAATTAATTAATTCAATGTTTATTGATACAACTATTTATTTAATTAGAAATTTATTTTTAACCGACTTCAAAAAAGAAGGAGGTTATCTATTCGTCTGAATGTTGATTTTTTTATGTATGTAACCGCAGAACTCAGCCATTTCTGAACCGATTTTAAAATTTTTTTCTTTATTTGAAAGGTTATGCTTTCAGGTTGGTCCCATTTTAAAAACAGTTTATTATATTAAAAATTAAAGGGTGTCCCCATACAACATACATGTTTTTTACGTGTATTAAGAACCGTAAAGGGCACCAAATTAAAATTTTAAAAATTGCGTGTCGCTATAGCTCCCAACAGCAGAAATTAATAAAAAAATAAATTTAAAATTTAAAGGGTGTCCCCATAGGTGATGTAATTTGACCTATTTGAGCCTATCTTTTGAACCGTTATAGGCAAAACCTTGAAAATTTGACAGAATGTCGATTACTATGACCGTTATAATAAAATGTATAAATATTCAAAATTTTAAAGGGTGCTCCAATAGTTCATTTAATTTGATATATATGGCCATACTTTTGAACAGTTGTACACAGACCGCTGAAATTTACAAAGAACCTGTATTGCTAAATCCGCTATAACAAAAAGTATAAAATTTTAATTTGGAAATAAAAAGGTGTCCCAATAGTTAATGTATTTCTATGTATGTGGCCAAACTTTTAAACTGTTATAGACAAACAGCTGAAATTTACAAGAAACTTGTGTTGCAAAGTCCTCTATAGCAAGTATACAATTTGAATTTAGAAACTAAAGGGTGTCCCCAAAATTATGTAATTTGATCTATATGGCCCTATCTTTTGAACCGTAAAAAACACAAACACTTAAAAATTAGGCAGAATATCCACTACTTTCTCTGGTATGATAACAAGTATAAATATTTGGAATTATAATGTGAAGGGTGTCCCAATAGTTCATGTAATTTGATATATATGGTTAAACTTTTTAACCGTTATAGACAGATAGTTGAAATTTAAAAAGAATCTTTGTGGCCAAGTCCTCTATAACAACAGGTCTTTAATTTAAAATTGTATATTAAAGGGTGTCCGAATAGGTGATGTTATTTGATCCATGTGACCCTATGTTTGAAATCAGACAGTGGCTTGAATGGTGTCACCATAAAAGACGGATGCTGGTGAAAATAGCTTAAATTTAGGTAGATGCTTGACATTCACATAGTCTTTACTTTTGTCCGATAATTTTGGCGCATCTAATATTTGGTTTAAATCTAATGCTTACAGATTACTTCTTACATTTTTAGTTTATAACTGGTGCCCTACTATCTGTTTTGAAGTCGGTTTTTTTTTGCAAAAATTATGTTCTTTCTTAATTAAGAATATAATTAAATCGATTGAAAAATATTAAATACTGTTTCTAAAACTAATAAAAATCTTTAATTGGTGCAAAATTTTTTTTGGTCTATAAGTACTGTCTCTTGTTATGATCTAAAATGGAAAATATGAATTTGGATATTCTTTGGTTTCAGTAGGAAGGTGCACCTTGTAACAATGTTCATCAAACAATCAATCTTTTGAGCACAAAGTTCGGTATTATTGTTATCAGCAGTCTATTCAAAGTCATTTAGCCGCGTGGACGTTGCGATTTGAACTCTTTAAAATCTTTCTTGTGGGTTGCTGGTAAATAATGAAGCTATGCATATCATTCAGTAACGATCCTCAACATTAAGGTTATTATTGTCTGAGACATTCGTGAGATAAAACCTGAAACATTTAGCAAGATCTTGGAATAAGTTTCTTTGTGAATTCAAATATTTCTATAATTTTAATTTTAATTTAATATCGTGCTTTTAACCCAAATTATTATAAATTTACAAATTGAGTGTCGTGAGGCAAGCAAGTCTCTATGGCCATTTCGCTAAGTGCTTAATTTAGCTCATCAGGAAAACTTTGCCTAATTTCAAATAAGTTAAAGACACTTTTAAGTGGAAATATTATTTTGACTCAATGAGAATTAAATCAAATTAATTTAACACAGAATATCAAAACAAAACGTCAATCAACAGTAAATTTATATTTTCTTTTATTATTAATACACTGCATAGTGGGGCAGAATCAAAATATTTTGAAAATAATTCAGCACACTGGGTTAAAATACATAGTTTTTGAGGATCAATTCAGGGAAGCTCAATTAGGATTATTTTCCATTACCTTTCACCTAATACCAATACAGTTTAATAAAACAAAGCATTTTTAAGTATATTTCAGTGCAGTTTTATCACAAATAAGGGAATTTAAGTTAAAATATAGATAAAAAATATGATATGTGAACTTAAAAATAATTATTTTCGTGATCATGATTACCAACAACTTGATCATCATCATTATCATAATCATCATTTTGATCACAGAAATTGGTTTTGTTTGGAACTGGAGGTATCATTAAATCCATTGCCTGCTCTGGCAGACTTTTTTACCTTCTTTGGAGCCAACTTTCGCATGCTCGAAATAATTGGCTCAGAGCTTATTAAGGGATTTTTCGCGACTTCACTTCTGTGAATGAAACTCGCTATATTTCTTACAATGTTTATTCCGAGCTTCTTGCGATAATAGCCCAATGGGTAAGGGAGCATTATTAATAATTTCGGCAACGTGTATTAGGTACTTGTGCAAGGTGGGTGCCATATTATACCATGGATATAACTATAAACAAAATGTGCATTCTTTTTAAAGTCATAAAAGAAAGCATTAACTCGTTCATTTAAATCGCACTTACAAGACTGAACAGTTTGTGCGTTTCTTCATTTCATCTTTTAAAAATTTTAGCTTTTCATCCAACGTTTGACATCCCGAATTCATCATCATATCGTACAAGCTCCCATGAGTTTAAAAAACAAAGTTTGAACTTGTTCCTATACGTAGAGAAAAAAATATCCGTTTTAACCGGGAACTTCAAACTTACAACACTATCATTATTTAAAAACTTAAATAATATTATTAAAAAACAACAACATAAAGAATATTATTAAAAACATGAACAACAACAATTAATATACAAAAACAGTAATAATAACAGCAGCAATCGCCAGACCATATGTTTTGCTGATAATTCAGCGCAACGACACTTTTTACAAACAAATGCACAAAAATGCAGTCCACATTTTTGCAACATATTAGATATATATTTATTCTGTAATATAAACCACAAATCTCAACACGAATGTACACGAATAATAACTATATATCTAAATTATCAATTAAACTATGAAAATCAATTTTTTTGGACTTCTAATATAAATCACAAAAACAAAAAGACTTCCACGCCAAATTTGTTACACAAACTTTACCATGATATTCGCAGAACTACCTGAACTTGATGGTTCCGTAGCTAAATTGGTTACTTTTTTAATAACTTTGTAAAAAATAAGATTTTTAAAAAATAAATTTTCAGTTTTACTGTCTTTTAAAAAAAAAAAAAAATAAAAACTTTGATTTTGATTTTGATCTCTCACTGCAAACACACCAGACCACTTTACATATTTATTTTTTTCAGCTAGTGATGAATTATATAGGCTGTAAGCAACTGAAATCAGTTTTGACGATACTTTAAATTTCATTTTTGAATTAATCCTCGAAAACTGAGTATTTCAACCCAGTGTGCATTGGTAAGGGGCTAGACGATTGATCTAAAATTTGATATTAGCGTAGCAGAGGAGTATCAGAGCTTAAGTTTTGACACCATCTAATTGCTAGGGGTTGCGTTATGTGGTCTCAAAGTTGGGTCTTTATCACCTGCTATTTATTTTAGAGCATGGCTTTTTTCAATTTTTTTTATTTTTTTGATTTTTAAAAAAAAGTCGTATATAATCGTATGGTCTAAAAGGTAGAGTTAATACCTATAAAATGATGCTTTAATCTAAAAATTTTGTTTTAAAACGAGCGAGGTATAAGCCAATTAAATATAACATTTTTACAATGTTACAATGGTCCAGTTTTTTCAAAATATTGAGTAAAATTTTCACCAAGTTTTTTTAAATTTTTATTCGTAGAAATTTAAAATATCGTGAAAAAAAATTAAAGATTACATATATCTTTTATAAATAAAAATCTGTACGATTGTCAATTTAAAAATTCCAATTTTATTGCATTTCTGTGTATTTTAACCTAAAACGGGCCATCAATCTTATTTTTTTATTATAAAAAAAAAAAAAATTATTAAGGAATATTTATATTATAATTTTATATTTTTGCGAAAGCTAGCTATATAAGCGTTCGGTTCAACATCCTTGTAAAAGATGAAGGCCCTTCAATTTGACCTATTTTGCATCAAAATGTTAACTTTATCCTATATTTCCTATAGATCTCAAAGCTGAGATCGGAAAAAAAAGACAGTTGTAATAAAGATATGTATATATACTCCCAATTATTGCTGAAAGTATTAAATGAGCCTTAGTCCATATGTAGTCTTTATGGGTAAAATTCTAAAATTCCAATAATGGGATTATTGGTCTTTATTAGGGGAATTGTGGGATTTTCTTTACGTTAATGTTGCAGATTTTTTACTATTTGTTTTTGTGGAGTTTATACATACCCGAAGAAAATTTCATTTGAATCGTTGAACTTGTTAAATTTTGTTGCAAAATTTCATATTTTTACTTTACTTCGAAAAAAAAAAAAACGTGACGGAGATAGAGACGTTTGCCATATTTTAACTATATATCTGTCATTTATGGACCGATTTTGTTGGTTTTCAAATCTAACAGGTTGGTTCACTTTAAATCAGGGACATAACAATTATAAGATAATTCACAAAAAAATCATTTTTAACCATTAATATTGATAAATTTATAAAATGGTTATAATTAACCATTTCTATAAGATATATTTTACTCTGGTCATCGAAACCAATTTTAATGAGAGTTTTGTTTTTCTGGTTATAAATAACTATTATATCAACCAACATTTTTTTTGGTTGCTGATAACCATTATATCAACCGAAATGATTTTTTGGTGAAAAATAACCATTACCATTTCTTTTTTGGTTATCATATCTCTATAAATAACATCAAATGTCATTCGTTGGTAATCGCAACACTTAAGAATAAGTTGTTGTCATTAGCATAGACATTTTTCATATGATTTTACTGATGTACTTGAGAAAAATTCAGTACTAGTTAATTTTTATTTTGATTTTTGCATTGTCAATGATAACCAAAACAAAGAAATTATTTTTATACTTGTTATTTCTAACCAAAAAAAAAAAAAAAAAATGTTAACAAAATAGTTATTAAAAATAAAAAAACTTTTTTTGTTGATATAATGGTTAAATATAACCAATAATAAATAAAATGAATTTTTTCGTAACCTTTTTATTTGAAATAAAAAAACAACAATTATGTTCGGTCCCTGTTCTAAATTTATAAAAGTTCATAAAATTTAACATCAACACCGATGGACTGGCAGAGAGGGAGGTATTGCTTAGTACACCTTCCTTCATTATGTTGCCGAAAATGAATATTGTAGAAATTATAAAAAAAAAATTATAAACTTTTATATACCATCTTCACTTTTGATATAGGGGTATGAAAATAATAAAACAAAATTTTTTTGATCCATATAAAAATAACATGACAGCATGACACGACACAAACGTGATCTGTTAAAAAAAGTACCTCGATTTTTTTCAATAGCCTTTTTTTAGTCGTGTTATGCTGTCATTCTGTTTTTGTTTAGTATTTTTTGGCATTTCATAATAGAAAGACTTACGCCTGAATCGCTTCGCTATATGGGCTCTTGAAAAGTTGCAAGAAGATCCGACATTTTCAAGGCAACCTGAAGAGATTCAAGAGCTGCCACTTTATCCAGAAAAAACAACGGTTTGGTGTGGTTTGTGGGCCGGTGGAGTCATCGGTCCATATTTCTTTAAAAATTATTCCGATGCGAATGTAACCGTCAATGGCGACCGTTATCGTGCCACGTTTTGGGCCGGTCGATTGACCACCAAGATCGTGTGATATCACACCGTTATACTTTTTCCTGTGGGGATATGTAAAGTCTAAAGTTTATGCGGACAAAGCCGCTTCGATTCAGGCCTTGGAGGAGAACATCACGCGAATCATTTGCCAGTTACCAGTCGAAACGCTCGAACGAGTCATCGTTTATAAAAGTAGGAAAGCTCGAAATGGATCACCCCTTATATTTTAATTAATTACAAAAATAATCAAATTAGTGTTTGAAACTAATTAAAACCTTTAATTGGTGCAAAATATGTTTTCTGTGTAGGGAATGTCGATTTCGTTGAAATCGAAAGCTATTAAGAAGAACATAAATCCAAAGAGCTGGAACAGAGGCCTATGGCGAAAAAAATAGTGTCGTAAATTCACGCACAAGTGCTTGCTTCCTTCAATTAAATGTTACGGGTATGCCTCTTTTGAATTATTAATAATTTTTGCAGTGAATATAACTGAGTGCAGATTTTTCACTTAATAATGTTTAACGCAATAATAATAAAAAAAAATATTATATACGAATGCGTCTTAAATATGCAAAAGACCTGTAAAGGTGGTTGTTAGCAAGTTTCATGATAAATATACTCATGTAATTATTTACTACTGCAGGTTTATTTGCATTCGTTAATACCACACACTTGTATTTGGTTTAAAATAAGGAGTGAAGAAAATAATTTTACCTTAAGGGTTTTAAGTTTTAGAAATAATTTCTTAAGAAACTAGAAAGTGGCATAATAAATTTTGCTAATAAACAACTGCAAAGAAAACATATGACAGAAATAAAAATATTTTAATATTCCAATTTTGAAAAGAATTAAATTTCTATAACATTTTAGAGCTATGGCATAGTTTAATCATAGAGTCAAAATACAAATAAAACTGCGCTAATTGGACCATCGCTTAAACAAGTCTGCTATTTTGTGTCATATGCGCCATGGAGATCCATCTTGATAAAATGACAGCTGATTTACTTAAAGTATAAAATTCTTAATCAACTAATTGATTGTATGTGTAAAACTTTATAAAATAAAAGTATTAAGAAGCGGTCTAGAAAGCTTTTAGTTGGATGGATTATTTAGCACTTTTAATTCTCAATACCGTTAAATGAGGGAGTTGTAGCTTCAGTAGTAACAACGTCGAGTACCAATTATAAATGTTGGCTTGTAACCCGGGATCGTTTCCTAGTCGCGCAAATCATCAACACCAATTTTTATGAAATGTACTCATTTTTTATTAGGGTTCCGTACACAAAGTGTAAAAACGAAACCCTATTGTTTTCGCTACAATGTCTGTCCGTCTGTTCGTCTGTCAGCGCCTTTTATCTATGGAACCGTAATAGGTAGACTCTTGAAATTTTCACAGATGATGTATAGTTGTTGCCGCTATAGCAACGAAAATGTGTTTATTTCTTGAACTGTAGGAGGGATACACTTGAAATTTACAAACTGTAATAAAAACGTAGTTCGCCTTATATACAAGTCTAAAAAATAAACCTAAAAATTAAAGGGTGTTCCGATAGTGGTGTTATTTTGATTTATAAGGCCTAAGTTTTGAATCATAATAGGTAGAATCCTGAAATGTTTAGAGAAGGTGTATAATTTTGGCCGCTATAGCAACAAATACTAAAACTTATAGGGTGTTCCGATAAAGAGGCGTTATTCACAAATATGTGCTTATTTCTTGAACTGTAGGAGTAATTCACTAAAAATATGCAAGCACTAAATTAAAATTAGTTCGCTATATAAACAAGTCTGAAAAAAATAAACCTAAAAATTAAAGGGTGTTCCGATAGTGGTGTGATTTGCATGTATAAGGCCTAAGTTTTGAACCTTAATAGGTAGACTCTTGAAAATTTTACCAAAGGTGTATAACTATGGATACGAATATGTGTTTATTTCTTACAAACAGTAATTAAAACTTAATTCGCTTTATAAACAAGTCTAAAAAAATAAACCTAAAAATTAAAGGGTGTTCCGATAGTGGTGTGCTTTGTATGTGTAAGGCCTAAGTTTTGAACCATAATAGGAAAACTCTTGAAAATGTTACCAAAAGTGTATTACTGCGGCCACAATAGCAAAAAATACTAAAACGTAGGGTGTTCCAAAAGTGACGTGTTATTTACGTTTATGTCTTTTTTTTTGAGCTGTAAGAGGAAACCACTTACGATTTGCAGATTGTAATTAAAACTATTTTTGTTTTATAAACAAGTATACAAAATTGAACTTAAATGTTAAAGGGTGTTCCAATAGTGACGTGATTTGCATGTATATATCCTAAGTTTTGAATGAATAGGTGGAATCTTGAAATTTTTGCAGGAGGTGTATAACTATGTCCACTATAACAAATAATAAAAATTAAAGGGTTTTCCGCCAGTGACGTGATTTGCATGTATAAAGCCTTATTTCTTGAACCGTAACAGGTAGACTCTTGAAATTTTGTACAGAAGATGTGTTGCCACGGCCGGTATGACAATTACTAAAAATTAAAGGGTGTTCCGACAGTGACATGTTTTTCACTTATAGTGACTTATTTTTTAATCGCAATAAGTAGACTCTTAATATATTTATAGAAAGGAAGTTGCCATGGCCACTATAATGAATAATAAAATTAAAGGGTGTTCCGACAGTGACAAGATTTTATAAACCGTAATAGATACCCTCTTGAAATGTTTACAGTAGATGTGTTACTTCGGCCGCTAAAACAAATACTTAAAATTGAAGTGTGTCCATTAGTAACGTGTTTTACACGAATATTACCTTATTTTTTTAACCGCAATAGGTAGGCTCCTGATAGTTTAATAGAAAGTGTATTACCATGGCCGCTATAAAATCAATTACATATTAAAATGTAAAGGGTGTTCTAATTATGATGCAATTTTCGCGAATATTACTTTAATATTAAAATTTAAGGGTGTCCCATAAGACATAAAGAAATAAACAACTGGAATTTTTAAATTATACTGAACATAGTACGGAACCCTACGTGTGTGAGTGTAACTCGCACTTGACCAATTTATTCATACTAGTATAAACCACAGTGCCTTTTTTCGTCTGTATTACTCTATAGCATATAGCATAAATCAGCGGAGAAATAAAATATTTATAGAATTGCTATAGATCTTCAAAACCTAATTTGCTTGTTTGCCATTAGAGGCGTTTCAGCTCTGTCCTAAAACAAAGATGACGTGCAATACCAGAAAAATCTGAGTTTCTTACACCAATAACGGCAGAGAGATGGCAAGGCGGTCTAATTGATAATGAAGTCACAAACTGATTCCAGGTCAACGTAAATTATGTCAAAGTAGCATCAGATATGCTATATCATAGATTCATCACGGATATATTGGATATATGTTTTGTCCACGAGCCTTGGCAAAGGCCTCCATACCAGCCAAGGTAGGTTAAGAGACACTCTTAGAGCTTAGATAGGCTTAGAGCTGCTATTCGTGTATGAAAACATCGAACCAATTTTCTAATTTCAGTATTCCTAAACGGGGATCCGGGCCGTCGCACAGAGGAGTATTTCACCCAAAAAGCTGTCCAAAAAGGCAAAACTGAATTTTAAGAAATCTAAAGAACTAAGTACGCAGCTCGACAGACAACAATACATTTACATTATATTGTAAATTTTGATAACTTTTAGTTGCGATTTGTAGCTCTGAGACCCTGCTAAAGTCAGGAAAGTGAAGAAAATTATATGAGATTTAAATGTTTTTTTCGGTTTCTGGATGTTTATATGATATTTTTTTTGCGGCTAAACGAATAAAGCTTAGCAAAGATTATTTTTTTCGTTGAAAGGTTTGATCAAAAGTTATTTAAAAAAGAAAAAAAAATTTTAAATATGTTGAGTATTCATGTTGAAACAATTCGTTCGAAAGCTAAAAAAAAACAAATTATACACTTTTTTTTTGCAAAAAAAGGAAAAGAAGAGATTTTTAAAAGTGGGGTTAGCATTTCTACGAATTATGTTTGTTACCACAATAAAATCTTGAATCTCTAATTTTAGAAATAAAAAAAAAAGTGTGCGCAAGTTTGCGCCATTATTTTTGACGATTTTTTAAATTTTCACATTTCTTCTATTTTTGCTCATCGGGCACTTTTTCTTATACATTTATATCGTCATAAACTTTTATGTATTTTAAATTATTGATTTCAACTCTTATTCACATCACTTTTAACACTTCACAATATTAATAGCTGCCTATATGTAATTATAAATTGCAAAAATTCTTAATTATCCATAATAGTTTTAAGTGAATGTCCCACACATCCCCATAAAAGATATTTTTACATACCTGCTCTACAAAACATTATTTGTTAAAAAAATAAATAGATGTACGTACCTAATAGAATAATTATTAAAAACATTAATGACAAAAATAAGTTTACAAAAAATAAATACAGGTACATAAAAAATACATGGGCACCCAGGTATCAGGCTACCATCCAATTAAGGCATAAAAGCATGCGCTTGAAAATACTTATAAAGGGTTATTGCACACAATTTTTATCAAAACCGTTTTGTAACTTCAACATGGAACAAGTTTACACAAGATTACAGCTATTCCATATAGTGAAAAAATCTAATGCTGGAACCATTGACGAGAAATTGGATTTTTTGGTCAGAAAATTGATCAAAATGTGAAGGGGATGGAGACATATTAGCACTGAAGCAATGTTTGAAAAATTTCAAAAATTGTTTCAAAAGACATTGGCTAAAACGCTAAATGGCTGGAAGGAACTGTAACAATACCAGTATTTGGTTTTATAAGAGCCTTACAATTTTCCATTTTTATTTTTTTTTAGTTAGACTGTAAATCATATGTATGTATGTACATACAGTCTGTCAAGAATGAGTTTAAATCTTTAAAATCAACATTTGTTAATTGAGTTTTGCGATTTATACTGTCTTTTATTCCTTAGGAATGTGGCTTTTAGAAAAATCTTTAAAATTGTAACTTTTTGGTTCTTAAATTTTTTATTGCATTTTGAAAAAAAAAATTTTATGCATTTTGCATGTAAATTTTTTTTTCGCCGTTAAATTTTTAATAACTCCAAAATAGTAATAGATATAAAATAAATGTATATGGTTAGTTTAAGCAGAATTTTTCGGTACAACTTCTGATCCTCCTGCTATTAAAATCGGAGAACACAAGTTATGGCAAAATATATAAGGCAACCCAACGATTTAGGGGGTGAAGTATGCCACGCCTTTAAAAGAAAATCCTTACGTACTAGAGAAAAACGTAAAACAGATTTGAATTAAGGGCATCAAAATCCATATAGTCCACATACTTTTATTTCTAGGGTAGAGAAAAATTTTTTTGTTGCGCAGTGTACTTTTGTTGCGCAGTGTAATTTTTTCAAAATCAGCCACTAGACTTTTTATATCATACTACACCTAAAACTATCAAAAAACTAAAACTTTTAATGCAAAAAACACGTTTAATAATTTTGGCCAGCTTTTTAGGCCAAATACTCCTCCGTGCGTAGTCCCATAAGTGGCAGAACATGATTTTATTCAAGCTTCCGCCTACCTTCTGGGCGAGGATATATTTGCGCCTACCTCCGAGATAACTGACCTGGTATCCTAATAATATGCTGCGACACAGATGCACACTCCACGGTTTGGGGAATTACCAACATGAACAAACGCTTTAAGTATTTACATACTTGAATTTATTTGCAATGGTGGTGATAGTAATATAATATTGTAATAGTTCTATAGCAAATAGAGATAATAGTCCCACGTTTTTGAATGCTTTTAGTCTCACTTTATTTAGCCACAATCTCTCTTATGCTTTTCAGAATTGGCACGTATCTAATAAGTTGTCTATATCGTATCATATTTCAATTTGGACATCGTATTATTTGCTACGCACCGGACATTGTGGCCTATGTTACCTTCAATTCATATTATGAAATACTGAGATCAAAATAGCAGGTATGGAAATTTGCACAATCAGGCTTTGGAACACGTTCTTTTTGCGTATTCTGCCTTGGAGACCGGACATTGTTATCTTCAATTCAAATTAGGAAATACTGAGATGAAAATCTGCAGATACCCTTATGTGCACGATGAGACCGAGGAGGCTCTCTATTGTCTTCAAGAGATTTGAATGATGTCTCACGGTATAAGATTATCGGCTTCATCTGTAGTCTGAATCGGTGACCTTAAAGACTGTACAAAAGATTCCTTGATTCTCAGTACTTGGAACCTATTACTTAATAATAATAACCCCTAAGATTGGTTTGACTATGACTCAATGATTCCAAAACAGGTTGAATCTCTTCCCTAAATTTATATAAATATATCTAGGTACATGAAACACCAGAGTTACCTTGGTTTGTTTAAACCTAACTTAACCCATTAATCGACCAAAAACAGCTCTTGATAATGAAAACTCTTTACAAACACTTAAATTATATTCTCTTTGCATATTACATAAACCGATTCGCTCTGTTTATACTCCTCTCATAACTGTGTTTCCCTTTATTAAGAATAATGCCACTTAAGATGACCCTGAGGTACAAAATAAAGACTTTCTGATATATGATGTTGTAAAAATTATATATAAAATATATTTTAGTATATACCCACTGTACAGAGAGTTGAAATTTGGTATTTTTTAGGTGGGTGATACCTAAGCAGACCACTAACTTCATGGGTCCCTTCTCGACCCCTTTCTGGCATCCGACTGGAAATTTACGAATACCTTATTTACATTGAGTATCGTGTTGTCACTAGACTTTTACTCTCGACTGTAGGGATTTCACAGTTGCGACTGATACATGTCGACATTCTTTCGCATCGCAGAGTCTATGGTAATCGCTAACATTTCCTTAAAGCTAGGTTTCCACAGCATCTCCATATAATATATGTCTGTGGTTCAAAGCATTTTCCCATTAGCTTTTCTCCAAGCATAGTCTGCAAGTAGACATTAGTCTACGAAAGCATAGGCTGGAATGGATTAATGGTTGCGATACCTCCCACTTAAAGGGAAAAATTATTAGCGAACAATATATAAGTAGACCCTTGAAATTATGATCGAATAATTAATGTTAATAGTGAATATTGAATGAGGTACCTTTTATAGAAAGGGAAAAACATAGAGAACTATAGCAGGTATAGACATTTTTTAGTCTAAGAATAACATATATTTTTGGGTATCTGCCATAAAGGGCATATCTACAGATCTATTATAGTGACGTAGCATTTTCTAAAAAAAACGTGCGTTTTATAGTTAAAGCTTATAACCAAGCTTTACCTACGAGTGTAATTTTTCGATTATGTGGCTAGCGACGTGCACCGGGGATCGCATACAAAAGTGTGAAATTTAAAATGAAAAGAAATTAAACTAAATTAGTATCATGTTTGTTATAAATATTATTTTTAATCAAACTCCAAATCGTCTTGAGTCATAGTATTTGCAAAATGGTATAGCATATTTTTACTATACGCTAACAAAATATACAACATATAAAATAGTTTATATTTACTAGGCAATTGAAATAGTTCATTGCAAACCAGGTACCAGTCAATGAAAAAAAAAAAAAAATAGAAAAAATATTAAAAAATTAATAAAAGTTTTTTATAAATCTATCAGGTGCGAATCAGATTCATACACGTAAGCACCCTTTAAATATTAATTTAATATTTTTATTATTCGCTTTTAAACATTTTTAATGTCTTCTAAAAATGATTCAAAAGATATATGTCACAATCACGTGCACAATGAGGACTCATATAATTTTTAAATTACTTTTTATTATATAAATCATACTACTTACCCTAGATTTTTGTATTTATTATCTAAAGTGAAATTTTTCTCACTTAAGATATTACAGTATCTCGAAAACTAGATACATTTCAGAAAATGGAGGGTATATTTGATTTTTTCCCCAAATGCCAACAATTTTTATCTAGTCGAACAATAGCATTGCTTAACAAAAATCTATAACCTAAAATGCAAGTATATTGTATATAGTAATCTTCCTTAATGAAGTGATGTCACTTTAATTGTATATAAAAACAAGCAAGCAAATTCCATTGATTTCCATGCGATGTGGCTTTTTGTTGTTTAGAATATATTTTTTAACAATACTAGCAAAAAATTAAAAGAAGTTTATTCGTTTTCTATTTTATAATGAAATTTAAAGAAAATAAAAATTATTTTCTCTTCACCACAACGTACTCGATATCTCTAAAACTACTTAGCATAAAAAACAATGTTGTGAGACTTATAAGTAATTTTAGTGTAATTTTTGGTTTTTTATTTATCAACTTATGCTTATGTGTGTCTTAAAATTTTTCTCATTTCAGATAATAGAATTCAGCACAACTTTTATTTGCTTTTATCGAAAAATTGGCCTGAACTTGTAAATCAAATGTAATCAAATAAGTAGGAATTACTTTTCACAAACAATATATTTTCTTCATTTATTTATTTGCTAGCAGTATCCGCGACCTGATATATAGTTCGACTTTGCTTTGAAAGTAATCCGCACCAAATTTTAAGGATCTTATGTATTTACTTTACTACTTTACTTTATATAGAGGTAATTATGCAGGATATTGCAATACAGTTACTTAGTGTTCTTGCTGTGATGGTTTAACCTGCTGGCGGTCCTATCAATTGGTGAAATAAAGGTGTAGACCAGCACCCCCATTGTGTAGTATAGCAACACTACGCGATACGATGGCTACAAGGCCACCGATGTTGCAATCATGTGTGATACAGTCATAATGAGTAGCAATTTATATAACATGGAAAGCCTAGACCCATATTATAACCTCTTTCTTAGGTGTTGGAGACTTATTATATGAGAGTGCAAGAGCACACTTAATCGTTTATGCACCATCTCCACATAAATCGATCCAAATCACAGCTATTACGTTTAGCTTCACTAATAACCGGTCACAGAGAGGAGCGACTCTATGTGGGGCTACCGGTTTCCAATGTACCAGTCGTTTGGACACTGGTGAGGCTAGATAATTTGTATGTTAATAAAATAGTTTGATAAATAATTTCAATTCTTAATATTAATAATAATAATACAATTTTTAAATTTTATAATTGTTACAAAAATGGAAGAAACTAATAAGCAAATTGTTAAAAAAAAAAAAAAACGAAAAAAATATTTTTCTTTTCTTATTAATATCTTCAACCACATAAAAATAGTTCTGGGGCACTTGTAGCAAAAATATTTTCAAACAACAATATTAAGTATTATATTTTTTATACACATTTTTTGTTGTTCTTATTGTAGATCATTATAAAACCAAATGACATGTTTTTAATTAAATGCTGGAAGATTTAACGCTACTGTCGCGCGGCATATTTGAGAAAAAATAAAATAAAAAATTAAAAAATTGGAAAAAGAACTATTTATATAAAAATAAAAAAGGAATGAAAAACATTTATACAAATAATTCTTTTTCTTTGCTAAAGATACAAATGTCGTCTACTTAAAACATCCATATGAACAGATAAATGTTGCAAGTAGCAACATAAGAAAATATGTGTAAATACTATCGTATCATAGTGTTGAATGCAACAAGCTGAAAACTTTTACTTACTCATTATAATTATTTTGCGCGCACACATATATATTTTTACACACACAAAGTCTTAAGCATATTAAACCGCAAGTCAGCCAGGCCAGCAACAATTTACCACCGCCGAAAGTAGCAACGAAGACAACAACAACATTTATAAGAGCAACATCAGCAGTATGAACGACAAGTCTCATCATAAGAAAACGAAGAGATGGAAAATATCATGCATTCACACTGATTAATTGTGATGCCATAAATCTTGCAATGTCATTTAGATGTGTGTGTGTTTTTGTAAATATATACATATGTTTGTATGTTTGTATGTTTTTATGTTGAAGCAGGAAAATAACATGTATGTGAACTTAATTCATTGTCACAGCAAAAGGAAACTTTAAAAAGGAAACAGTTATGATTATGGTGAATTATATGTACCCTACGTTTCCTATTTAATAACAAACATAAGCAGGGTTGTCAGATATGGCGATTTCTCTCCAAACGTGGCGATTTTCTATCTTATTTGGCGATCCAATTTTGGATTTGGCGACATGGCGATTTTATGACGATTTTTAAAATATTTGGCGATTTTTCATTGACTTTTGATCAACATTGGAAACTGAATTAATGAATATCAAAATGGATAACAAATTAATTGAAGTTGTTTTGTCATATACCTGGATGCCTGAAACTTTCGGAACATAAATTTGTTTAAAGTTCATAATCGGGTATGTTCTGTAATCCGAAACCGAGTGAAATTGAATCAGAATTAAATTTTAAATTGTCATAACTTTTAAATCTTACAACATTTTGATATTATTTTTTATACATTTGATTAAAGACCATTCACGTAACTTCCTTGATTGCTAAAGTTTTAAAATAATAGGCGCAACTAAGTTATATTTTTCTTTAAAAATTTATTCGATTTCAATTTCACTCGGTTTCGGATTACAGAATATACCCGAATATTTCATATTTTAAAATGTTTTTCATATCTAAAGAAACTTTATTTAAAGTTTACAAACATCTTTTGATTTTAAAATGTTGCAATTTTTTATCACAAACAAAATTTTTTATAAATTCTAATATACTTTTGGATACTTACACAGTGCAACACTGAAAAAAATAACCATATACGGACACCACTACGTGATAAAAGACCAAAAAAAAAGACCCCTGTCTCCCAGTTTTGCCCAAAGTCCTCCAGGTTTTTTTTATGGTCCCTCAAAGATGTGGGGCCTCGATGTCATTTTTGCAAAAAAATGATCATTTACTCAAGCTCATATTTTGCAAACCGTTTGGAATTTTGATATACTCTCTGAGGTAAAGATGTAGCTCTTGTCATAAAGAACAAAAATTGTGAACATATAAAATCAAAAAGACTTTATCTTCAAGGTCAAAATCGCAAAAAAACTTTAAAAAATTAAATTTTTTTAACATTTTTCCCCTGTTCAGGTCCATAGGTAGCAAACCGTTCAAAATTCAAGGAAACAATCAATTACAAAAATGAACCTAAGATCTCAATAAACAACTTTCTAGAACATATGAACTTCCTAGGAATGATTCTTAACACCGTTTAGGTAGCGCTTATGTAGCCGGGAAATTTTTCACTTTTGCGATATCAATAATGAATTCCACCAAAACTCGATTGCGAAACGTATGCTATAAATTGAAATAGGGCATGATGCTCACATCTATTAATCTTTAGAAATGTTGAATACCGGTTACTTGGTTTAACGGATCAAAATAGAAGAGGTTAAGAAATCCCAATGCAAGCATGCAAATGTTAAACCAAATTTACCACCGTAGTTCTGAAGTCGTCTGAGATTCTAATGAAATTAATTGAAGGACATTGGTGCTCTGATTATTGGTTATAGCATTGGGACTGTATAAAAGAAATTGTCGTAGTGATGTGATTGAGGAGAATACGTGTTATCTGTCAAGGTTGCCCGGTATGTTGTCCTTTCATACCCTCTCTAAACTATCGACAGAAGAACTGGATAATTTAAATATTTTCTTCAATTGTAATTGTGGTTCTAGTAAGATAGCGAGATTTTTGGGAGAAAAATATTTATCAAGGTTTTACACGCTATTTTCGTTAAGCTCAGCTTTATTTTGATTTCTTTCATTTTATATGTTAACGATTCAAATCTATGTGAAAGATGGTTTTCCTCTTTTTGTCTCAGGTAATATAAAAAACCGTTATGCTGAAATTTTTCGCTTAAACGCTGAGTATTTTTGTAATAACAAATGAGAAGGATAAAAATAAAGTTTTTTAAAGTTCCAAAAATTAAAATGACAACAATAGATATTTAAACGAATAGCCAGCTAAACTTTTATATTCTACCAAATTAGTCATTGGTGTACCATTTTAATTTTAAAATATACCAAACAAGTACAATTGTACCAACTCTACCAAACCTGGTTATTATAATAACCACTTTTTGCATTGGTTTATGTTACCTTTCTCGTGTTCACTAATCATTTTAAATAAAAAACAAAATTTTTATAAATTTTGGCGACTTTTTTTCTATTTTTGGCGAATTTTAGCTATTTCAATTAAATTTATTTTTTTTGATTTGTTAAAAATATTTTTAAAATTAAAAAAATATTGTATATGTTAGGGGAAAATTTTAACAAAAAACAGTTTTGGCGATTTTGGTGATTTTTCACATCGATTCTAGCGAAATAGGTGAAAATAAATCTGAACATAAGTTCAATTAAAATTTAAATTTAATATTTTCAAGATTATATTCCCTAACATTAATAGCAGTAGTTATGCAAAACAGGAAATATTTCTTGCAAAAAAAAAAAAACACTCAAAATATTATGTAAGTAAATTTAAATGAAAAATCACTTTTAATAATTTTTTTTTTATTCAAGAAACGTTCCACTAATATTTTATTTAAATTAAATGTAGTTCTGAATTTTTTAATGCCGATTTTTTAACTGGCGAAATATGTAAAAACAAATAATTTTTCGTTTATTCTAACCCACAAACAAATAACTTATCAGAACAGTACTGTTTTTTCATTTAAGCTACAAAGCATTAAAAATTACTGATTTTCATTTATTTTAATTATTAAAAATTTAACATGCTAAAACCGTAAAATTTACTGCTTTTCTCATCTATTCTAATGTCCTAAAAATAACCTACTAAAACAGTAAAAACAACAGTTTTTTAGTCAAAACTACTGATTAGTTATTTTGATACATATTTAAAACATTAAAAACTAACACACAAATATATTTTCCTTCTCGTTCTCGCTTAATTACAAAGATTTTCATCTCAGCCAACGGAGATCAGGATTATTATTTGCTGAAAAAATAATTGTATTTTAAAAAATTGTGTATATTTATGCAACTTTATGTAAATTTTAAGTACTTACCAATCACTAGTTTGATGTTTTTTGAGTAAAAATTGAAAAGAAAGATATATAATATACATCACAATAACGCCTGGTATGGCTACACCCTATAGCGTCTAGTTCACATCAGAGTCAACGCTATCCAATAATGTCGACTTGACACCAATCTCACCATCATGATAACAACTTTGTACAAACATCTCGGATTATTTGCTTACAAGACACCACTCACTCATCAATTAAAGGCAAACAAACATCCACTTCTTTAATGCTTCTTAGTGTGGGCCTTACAGAAGAAGATTTGTGAATTTACCGCAAGGTGAAGGTCAAAGCTAAGGCCTTGTCAAGTGATTTCACACCCCGAGATTATTTTCTTTGTGGCTTTGGCTTACTAAGAATAGATTATTCAAGTGAGTGGGAACATGCAGCCAGAATTATTACACAGAGTGATCAGAAACTATAGCGATCGGGTGGGTCATTATCGTGGTGGACAGTTGAACATCTTATTATCTTATTCGACAGCTATGTTGATATGTCAAGTCCTTGTTGTTTTGCTAATATTCTATTATTTTTATCTATATATAATTTTTGTCTGACTCATCATGAATAAGAAAGTGAGTACGTAACCAGAAAAAAAAATATCGCAGCAGGCCATGGCGCTGGCACTTCCACTCTCTAGCTAGAAAGCTGCAATTTAATAGTTATCGCTGAGTAAGTAACCAGAAAAACCTAATCGCGTCCAGTCTTCGAGAAAAGAGTCAGCTACGAATAAAAACTTAAATGTGAAAATAAGCCACATTAAGCAGTATAATTAGGGAAATAAAATTAATAAACAAGTTCATTCTTGAAGAGAAAGATATATAATATACATCATAATAACGCCTGGTATGGCTACATCCTATAGTGTCTAGTTCACATCAGAGTCAACGAATACCATCCAGTGATTTTTGATTTACGAGGCAACTCACAGAGTACATGCAGAGGTTTTTATTGTGTGATGATTATATTGATATTGATGATAGTTAAAGTCCCTTTTGATAAGTGAATGCAACATACAGATGAATCCCGGAGAAGGCTTAATAAAATGCTTTGTCTATGTGAGCTCCGTCAGACCTTCCTATTGGCCATAAACTGTCATACCATCCTGAAACTAAACGTCTTCTCACAAAAGCCAATAAATAATGCCCTATTACTGTGATAGAGCCCTAACCGCTTAGACGGTTCATCCTCTAATTGCAAAGATGACCGTAATGTTTCAGGACACTTTTATTAAGAAATAGCTGTATGTGAACACTACTATCTGAGCAATGTCAGAACTTCCTAGTGGTATGAAAACCTCGACACCACCTCCTTCTCCTTAGCAAGGCCAAATAATGTGGCCGTTTTTATTGCGATTTCCCACTTGGTAGCTCCCTTTGCTTTACCAAATTGTTTATAAATACATATACGCTTACGTACCTGCATCCGCGTAAGCTAGAGAGATCTCTTGGTTTCATTCAATTTTATAAAAAAAACTTATTCGCTAACATACCTGTATCCTCGTAAGTGAGAATGCATCATGCATTTTGTTAATATTGTCTTATAATTATAGCATTCTCGAATGCGCTTATTAGATGCGCTTATTTGAAAGACATGAGTTTCATTTTACTGCTTACCAAAACTCAATAATGTTTTGTTGGGTTGCGCATATGAAGATGTCCCCAATTTCCTAAAATATCCGTTAAGTATTTACCCATGGAAATGTCCCTTTAAAAGCGTCTTATTTGGGTTTTTGAATACTTCAATAAAATAAACTTTTACTTTGGCTACTTCGTACCACCAACCAAATGGTTCGGTCAGAAATAGGGACATCAAAATTACTTCCCGCCCATCACATAACTTACTAATATTCTGCTCTCATAATGTCAGAGTCTATCTCTCTCTCTCTACCTCTGTAACTGATTATGTTCAAATGTCCCGGCTTTTACTGCGAAAATTTCCGGCTACCGGTTAGTTAGCTTTTGCAAGCCTTCTTATTCACATTCAAATGCAGTAGTAGAATTGTATTCAGGGCATAGGTGACCAGGTCTCATTGCAGCATCGACGCATTATGGGCTAAACATTTGCTGGTTTATCGTTACTATAATGATATGAGCCCTAAAAAAATTAGAGAACTTCTTCTCGATATTCGTACATTTTTGTATTGGATACCCTCATCTATTAGTGGTGAATTGCATTATACATTACAGAAATAATACTTTTTCACCGAATAGTTTGCGTAGGTCTTTCCTGGAATATCGAATATCTACAAGCACTACTCCCTCTTAGACTTGGGAGATGTCAATTACAATTTGTATTTAATTACACGTGCAATTACGTAATTATATGTAATTGTAATTGGAATTTTTCAAATACAGTTACATTCCACTATTTTTAATTGAGATTTTTTCAATTATACATTACATGTAATTATAATTGAATAAGTGTAATTGTAATTAAAAAAAATCAATTATAATTACATATATTTAATGAAAAATTTTAGAATTTTTCTCAATTTAAAGTAATAATTATTGTCTAATTACAATTACAATTACTTGTAATTGAAAATTTCCAATTATAATTACTTGTATTCAATTATAGTGACATGTAATGTGTATTAAAAAAAATCTCAATTACAATTATAAATAGTGGAATGTAATTGTAATTGAAAAATTCTAACTACTATTACATATAATTGCACGGTTAATTAATTACAAACTTTAATTGACATCCCCGAAATACAATTTTCAAATGCAAATTACAAGTAGCTGTAATTGACTTTAGCCCCTGATTTAAATTACAATTAATTGTAATGTTTAATTGGGAATATGCAATTACACATTACCTGTAATTTTAATTGTAATTAAAATGTAATTGAATCGCCTCATTTCTGCTCCCTCTAGTTCTAGTTCTAGCACAATGCATTGCATGAGTGTGGGCCATTCCCTGATAAATAATGGCGGTATAACTTGTTAATTAGTACCCTTGTCTTGCTTTGTTGTGAGTCTTCGACCAATCGAAGGGTGGACAAACGAATGAAATACTGCTGGTAGGAAAAATAATTTTTTAAGCCTTCTGTGGTGTCCCCACAGAAAACAAATTGGGAGTATAAGAAGGTAATTTTGAGTGGGTAAACAGAGGTACGCGGGTTATATTCAGCTCTTATTTTAACTCAATCAATTACTTGGCTATATAAATTTTTTCACTTCTTTTGGCAAGCCATAGGAATAGATAATGCAGTTGATTAGAGTAGATAGTAAAGCTTGGTGTGATTCTTCGACCAACTTACCAAGACAAAATAAATAATCATTATCCTTATAATTTTATGTTGAAGGATTAGTAGTTCATTTTCGGTTTTAGGTATTGGCCTGGAGCTCTGATCCAAATGGTGTAGAAAATATGTACATATGCTTTAAGTAAGCGTTCGCTAAAGCATGACTTCAAGTTATTTGAGCTCATCAGACAACCCAATACTAAGGCAGTTTAATAATTGAACCAGTTAGTCTGACAATTATTCGCTTTGTAGTTGATAAATTTTTGAGAGTTTTTTAACTTAGATATTTTGTAGTTTATACTGGCATCAGTTGACATTTAGTGTCTGGTGCATCCTTTACAATAAGACAAAGTTATTAAATGATTAAATTCTTATATTTGTATTTTAAGAGTGAAAGGTCAGTAATGTTTTAGACATGAAAACAGAAAGAAATCACTGCTTGCAAAATCAACGACTTAAGAAATCATATATAAAAAATTAAAAACTGTATATCTGGAGATTATCAACGTATTTATATCATTACTAGCTATCCCCGATGCGCTTCGCTACACCCATCCACAAAAAATACAATAAAGACTTGGAAGAAAAGTATGACCAACTTTTAATGCGAAAACACACGCTATTCTCAACTCAAAAATGTTCCCATCCAACCTGTTTTTTGCTAGACTATATGTATTAACACCATCACAATTGTTTACTTTCAATGGGTTATGCCACTTCCAGTATTCTTATCCCGTCTGTTTCATGACTATAACTAATGTATTTCTCTAGGTACGCGATAATAATTTTTCACATTGTATAGGAGGTACCACACCCTTCATTCAAATTCAGTCTGTGTTTCAGTACACTATGTATCTTAATAGGGGGTAACTGATGCAAAACTCCAAGGCGCTACCTATTGCAGTTCTCTAGATACAGGATAATATTTTTTTACTTTGTATGGGGCTACCACGCTCACTGTCCCAATTCAGCCTATGTTTTTCTAGAGTATACGCATGGATATGGGGTTTACTTGTACATACTTTGAAGACCATACCTATTATAGTTCTCTATATAAACAACAATCATTTTTCACTTTGTATGGAAGCTACCACGCCCACTGTCCCAATTTATTCTGTATTTTGGCAGATTATGCACCTTAGCACAAAGACTACTCTTCCAAAGTTTCCAGGGGCTATCTATTGCAGTTCGTCTGGAACACGATAATAATTTTTCACTTTGTAGGGGCAGAACCACCCCAACTTTTCCGGCTATAACTCATGAACCAATTAACATACAGAGACCTTTTATACATAAAAACCTTGCCTTTCATATAAACTTTGCAGACACAAAATCGGTTCAGGCATTCCAGAGAACATCAATTACTAACACAATGCAACTTTTTTTATATATATATGGATTTAGTAACAATCCATCTCAACTGAAATTCTCAATATGCCATCCTTCTTTCTGTAGTGCCACCTTTTGAAGATGGGGCGTCAAATGAGGTTAAATAAAAGATTTTCATGTCGTGTTGCTGTTGTTGTTGTTGTACAATATTATTTATGTTATTTTCATGGCTGCACGACTATGAATTGTAAATTTAAAATATTGTATTTTCTATGAAATAAATTACACTCAAATGCATTCGTAATGAGAAATAAAAAAAACAGCTTTAAATAATTTCTTTTTTCTGTTTAGTTGAAAATAAAAAATAAAAAATACAAATTATTAATTAAAAAGAAATTCACAGAAAAAATCTCACAAGCATAATATTATGACAAGAATAATGATTTCTTTCTAATTTTTTAACAAGCCGAAAGGAAGAAGAACTTTAAGAGGCAAATTCTTTAATGAAGGCTAATTAAATTTATTGTGTGTAGTTTTTACACATGTTCCTAAAAGTTTCAAAATAAGTTTTTAAATAGTTTTTTATTTCGTTTTTAAAACTAAGAAGAGATGGCTTTTATGGTTTAACAATTTCATTCATTTTTCGATGATATTTAAAATATAAGATTTTTTGGTTTTTCTTTTAAGATCTGTTTTATATCAATAAAATGTCATCTGTTTAATTATACGGAAACTGCTAAAGACTAGTTGATCTTTGATCACATTCATTCGTTCTCACCAACTGACGATTGATAATTGTACAAGTTTTCTCGTATTCCTTTATCTGGGTTTGGTTGGTTAAATAGATGATGCTTACAACTAAAACACTACCCTAAGTAGATTAGATACAAGTAGTGCTGATGACGGACGTGGCTGTCTAGAATAGAAAATGTGCATTCCACTCGTGCTGGTGTCTAAAAAATTAAATTTTCCCAATTTTTCTTTAATATTATCACCTAATTTGTAATTTAATTAATTCTTTCTTAGAGAGAATAAAAACAAACTTAAGCTTGATTATAAATTTCATTGTATTGTGATTTATGTAATAATTAGTGCAATAATCTAAATGTTTGTTAAGTGTTGTTTTCATTGTTTTAATTATAAATGTAACAAGTTATAATGTATTGTAAGTTGTATTGTTGTTTATGTATTTATATAAATTAATATAATGTTTTTTTTTTATCAAATATAGACGAAAATCCCTTGAAAAAGTCACCAAAAAAGTGACGATCCGTCGGGATAAAAATATGTAATAAATTTGTTTTATTTACATTAAGCAACATTAGGCCCAATTAGCTCATTAACATAACAAATAAAATAATAAAAATAATAAAATAATAAAACATAGGATTGGCCAATAAACTAAAGATAATCATTATTTGTTTGTTTTTAGTCATACTATGGTTACATATGGGGAAACCTTGCATAATTTGTTTACAAACAATATATTATGGTTATAAATATAATATAACTTCGAAATACTTATGAAACTTTGGTTGTGGTTTAAAAATTGTATAGTCCAGACAAACTATCTTGCATAAAGTGAAGTAATTATTTAATAGTCAAATGGTAACAAC